>UYYA01003866.1:0-295209 GCA_900624975.1 Angiostrongylus costaricensis
AAGGACAACAGTGCGTGTTCGTTCCCCACTGCATACACCTGTGGTCCGGAGTTTTGCAAATATCTCAGCACTTCATACGAGTTATATTTCACAACATACCCTGCCATTAAGAAAAAAAAGGCAGTAAATAAAAGAGTTAAGATAACCGGAAATCTCATCAATTTCAAACTCTAGATATGATTACTGTGTTCTAGTCGTCCTTTAGTTGGAATCCACCCACTTGTTGACTTAGCTCAGCTAAGTGTAAAAACAAATTTTCCTTTCCCTATTTGGTAAGTTGTGTCGGGTGAGTGCCGAGAGGTGGTCATGACTGTGAGAACAGCTGGACATGGCAGTGTTTGAGTCCGTTTCACACCTTTAGTCAACCAGTAAAGTGCTAAAAGTCACACGTCAGCGGGATACAACGACCCACTGCTTCATTTTTTCACTGTAGTGCAGATCGTGCTTAAGGGCTTATTTTTCACGTGAGATTTCAAAGGGCTATGAGACCTTGCAAATAATTAACAGTCTGAGGAAAAAAATCAGTGGGATTACGTGGTCCCATTGGTATGGATGACCAAAGTGATTCCGCTATTTTTATTTCCTTTATGTCATTGTGCTCACACATTTTAAGCAGTTGTTAATGCTTTCCACTTGTTAAGTAATGACTTGCTGCCGAGATCCAGTAAGAATCTCTGAGAACAACTCTAACAGTGTTTTCTCTTAACACACAATTCTCGCTCTTGACCTGAAGTACCTTAAGTGACTGTTTACAGAGATTAGTGTGAAGCGGAGAGGATTAAGCTCCGATTTCATCTCGAACCAACAAATACACACGTACCTACTCATAGCAAGCTCTTAGAACCTCAATGCCTGTCAGGGAAATTTTTTTATCTTTTATCACATCAGTTCTGCAGCTTGATCATATTATCTACATAAAACAGTGAAAACTTTGTTAAGAGACTATTTCACAATTTATAGAACACAAGCAAGGACGACAATTTGCTGATGTAGGTTAATCCAATGAGGTTAAAACAAAAGACAAAATGGCAATGTCGAAGAAAGCCTCCAAAGTTCCAAGGATTTCTCCTCCATTGTTTTTTTTTGTGATTCTCGTTCCATGCCGACCATTTGGATCGTGGTTTGCTTTTGGTTTATGCTGACACATTCCACGGGTAGGTGTGGTGCAGTGGTTGGAGGCGCCACTGTGTCACACATGTGGATTGATCCTCGCGCCAATGGCCCACCAAGCCTTCCAACCCTCCGGAGTCAGCAAATTGGTACCAGGCTTGTCTGGGAAGATAGCAGCACTGGCTCGATAAGCCACCGTGAGTCATTGTAATGGCCGGATGTGCGTTCAATCACCTCCAAGGATTCTTAATGTAGTCGAATGCATGGTGCATCCCTCAGGAATTGATCAACACCGAAAGCTTTATCCTTTATTCTTCACTGACACTTTGCTTTCGTCAGTGAATAAGCAAGAACGTACTAGGTGTACCCCTTAGTCCTATAGATTTGCCCAACGTGATGAAAGGGATATCATTAATGAAAATACTTCGAAACGCTTCATATAGTTTTATTTCACTTGATAGCTAAATAATAACACTTTGGAAAAAAATGTTGCAATTGAAGCTCCCTAAAAGTTTCAAAAAATCGCTCCGGCATGGAGGTCCAGTTCTATCAGAACGCATTTTTATTATTATATTTTATTATTTATTATTTTTATTATTAATATATTTTATTATTATATTTTATTATTTATTATTTTTATTTTATTATTTTATAATATTTTTTTATTATTTCATTATTATTTATTATCAGGACGGCATTGAACAAAGGATTACTATTTTATAGAAGTCTAAAGAATGAACTCGATCGAAATGAATTTTTAACTAGTCCTCCTTCCATGTTCTTCTTTAGTAAGCAGACACGAGGTTGGTATTACAGAGTTTATTAGAATACAATAGCCAACGTTTCCGCGGTTTCGTCTTTTTCAGAGTCGTTTATTCGTTGTAAGTATTTCAATTAGTTGGTGGATGGCAGCCGCAGAGAGTAATATATGGGTGAGGACTGTCCTTCTCTCGAGCTCCCTAGTTTCCGATTCTCTTACATTGCTCATGACTAAGGCCGTTTCAAAGCCGTACAGCCCACCGTAAAAGTTTCCACTGACATGGTGTTGTTGTCCAGAGCCCTGAAACTTATTTCGCCAACGTGACCGCCTACCATGTTTTTCATTAAAAGCGAAACTTTTCATTGAAACTGATTTCTAGTGGAGAAGATCTATTTCGTTCTCAAAAGCTCAAATCACGGAACATACGAAGGTATCAAGGGATCAATTATCTATCGCTAATAAAGTTTATACATTTTAGTGAAACGCAATTTCCTTCATAAATTTGTATAATACGACACAACGTAGGCACAAGACGTTCGTTCGTCTTAAGGATTTTTGAAAATATACCTTTTAGTGCCATTTTTAAGCGCTCTATTTTTGTCTAGCGTTCTATGTCGAGACAAATATTTTTTAATGCAGTTCATTGTGAAGGAAACAAAGGTTGTTCTAAGTGGTATAGGACACATCGAAGTGAATAGCTAGCTCGAACCATGACACTGCATTTCCCAGCCACCTGACGGATCGACAAGACCACTGGCACGGCTCTTGGGGTGCACAAGACCAAATCCACTCGACCCAGAATACGTTAAAACACCTGCGGAACACCGACGCAATATTACTAAAGTGATTCGAAAAGTATCGCCATCATCAACCTTCACCCATATCTATCATATTCCTTTCGCTCATCCGTAGTGAAGAAGTGTTCGTGGATTTATAAATTTTGTGCGAAACTGATGGTTCATGCTTTATTCAAAGTCACTAAAGCAGCGAAGGAATCTCAACATCCTCGACTTGGATGAGTAAAACAGTGTAGTGGATATCGGTCACTGTGGCAGAAATGTTTTCGCAAAGTTAGCAACAGTCTGTCGAGGCAATTTTTAAAGAAGAAATGATTTATTTTTATTAGTTAATTATCAATTATTTTGCAAACTTTTATATTACATTATATTACCATTATAATTCATAATTTATTAATTTATTAACCTTCATTTAACCGCGGCATTAATAATCGATATCTTTTTTATTCATAAGTAAAGGCCATATTGTTGTACAAACCATTACTGGAGCTGAAGCTTCGACAACTTCACCTTCTTCAAAGCAGCACTGATTCGTTTCGGATGTTCACGCAATCAGTTCATTCTTGCAATGTGGTTTTTCCTAGTAGTATTTAATCGAATCGACTGGTATGCTAGGGCCAAATGAGAAAGTTATTTCACTCGCGCGCTAAGCTTTTTTTTTCAATAACAGCCATGTGCTAGCTTATCAATACAGCAGGAAAGAAATCTCCAAAAGTCGGTCTTATATCTACCTTATCTTACTTATGGGTACTTGGACAGCGGGGTCTAGCATATTCTCAAAATTTCGGAGTTTTGCTGGTCTAGCCATTGTGTTTGCCTGTAGTCCCGAGGTCAGCCTAGCCAAAGTCAACCCTAGGTCTTCGCTACTACAGGCAGTCGCTGCCCATGTGTATCAGAGAGAGATTGACCACGATGCTACTAGTTTGGTACCAAGACCGCGGTGGATCCTGGTATTGGTTTACTCTTAGATGGACTTTCTGAGAGAAACGCCAGAGTTCTTAATTATCCGATAGCTCAAATTGAGAACAAGACCACGAAATTTACTTGATACATGATACTTGAATTTCAACCCAAAAAATTACATGATGTTGCGAATGATTTATATATTCAAGTGACTTTTATTTAAATTATTGAAGCTTGCTATGGTCTGAGACATATGGAATCAGAACAATCTCCGGGTGACGATGCATTGAATTTAATGCAGTAACTGCCTGCTAGTGATCAATATGTTTTTTAAATCACATCCACTAGAAAAAGCATTGATATGCATGACTGCAACGGAAGTACGCATGAAATTGACGTTTAATGGTTTGTGGTCGATTTTTGACAAATTCCCGCCCAAGCAAAAATTATTTGCGTGAAACCTAACCTAATTCGTTGACAGTATTTTTCAGCGACGATACTTCGACAATTATGAATGTACAGTACTGACGGTCATAAACCTGTGAACATAATGAAAACCTCCCAAAAGTGTAGAGCTCTTTGATAAGGAAAGATATTAAAGCTTGCAAAAGGTAGATGATACCATATTTCTTAGAATAACTTTGTAAATTAGGCGATATCGAATTTCGTTAATTCCTTCCCTTTTTAATAAATTACCGGCGGGAGAAGCTCATCAGCGTCAGTGTGACCAGGAATGGATTCCATTCGAGAAAGCGTTAGTGTGGCCCCGTTGCACCATCGTGGAGCCGCTGCTTCGGGTCCAGTAGTGTTTTTCGGTATTCTTGTTCATATGTACAAACTGATAACACCAGTGGAGCCGCATGTTTTTGTATACAGTACACGCTGAGTCGACCTCAATAGGCCTCTGCAACGTAGCTTTTTCGATTTAGCATTGCTAAAACCACAATGGAGGCGAGTCACTACGGTCTTTCGCCGCCGTAGACCTCAAAGAAGAAACGATAACGCAATCGATCATTGTGGTTGCATTATTTCTTGGTTTTAACGCTATGTAGCCCTTGCAATCTCAACACATTGTGGAAATTTCGGCTGAGAACGATCGAAACCGAAATCTCACTATGTATGGATTACTTCACAGGAGTTATTGAATTGCCCGTTTTAGCGAAGACCGATGCAAACCTCGGAATTGATGGCCGCTTCTTCTGGATCAGCTTTTGACTCGCATCTTTATAAAAACGTTGCAAGTGATTCAATGAGTCACTTTCCCTACACTTCAACCTGCAGTGTAAAATACGAAAATAACTTCAAAATAACAGAAATGAAAAAATACGAACGATGATTGGGAGAAACATGCCTGTTTAGTTATGATTATGAAGAAAACGATGTAGAGGGAATTGTGCAAAGAAGTCGATATCGAAGCAAATCGTAATCGTTCAGTTCCGCTATCAATCAAGTTTGATGGATTCGTAACTCCTCTGATTCCTCTTCCTGATGGAATTAGGACGGCTTCTTGAATTTAACCCTGTCCATTTGATGAAAACGGATAGCTTCATGCGGTTCTAAGGTGACCTTCACATGTATACTTTAAGTACAAATTTTTTTCCCTAATTGATTGAAGTGATGATAAAGGAAGCTTTAGCAGTTTGCAACCATTTTGCCTGTCAATCTAAATCACTTCGTTGACTTTTCCTAAAATTACTTTGCAACAATAATTGAAGAAATAAAGGAACTTTTATGGTACGTTTCTTATCAAATGCCACTATTCCAATCCGTTGAAAAAAAAACTCTTGTGGAATTGTTGGATGGAGTTTAAAGCTAACATAAACTCATTCGTGAATATCCTTAAGAAGCCGATTAAAAGGGAAGTTCAGTATCTAAATTTTTAAGAAATTAACCCTTCAACTTATAGAAAAGCATGAAAATCTACTAGAGGAACACTGTTCACAAACACGGGCTCATCAGATCGATCACAACCACGGCTAATTCATTCCTTTCCTCCATCACAACTAGTTGCCGGAAACAGAAGAAAAAATCAGAATCTACTGCCTTTTTCTTCGGAATCACCAGCATTTTAATTCGTGCTACGATAATTTCATCCTATCTCCTCAGCATATGGAAAAATGTAGACATAAACTCTCATTACTTCAGTTCGAAAGCTACACGAAACCTACAGTGCTTGGACAATATTATATAATGACAAGTTATCTGGGAGAAATAGAACAAAAAATTTACTGCAAAGCTACAGGTACCTTAACCCTGATTTATGGTATTGCATTATAGTGATACACCTGTTCGTCCGATGCTCGTTCTCCAGTCAGGCAAGCTGAGCTACCTGACTACCTTGGATTTTGTCCTTAATAGCAAACCGAAAAAAACAGCAACTCGTCAAAGATCTCACTTGCTTATTTGAATGGTTGATTGATTTGCCTTTATGAGATCGTTGTAGGTCCTAGTAGTTTTTCGCAGAATTACTGTGCGGCTGGTTAAACAAAATTTCTTTCCGAAATGCCAAGAACAAGGCTACATGCCAGGTTACTCTGCCACAGATACTCGCAAGATTCCGCTGTATGAATAGGTCTCTTCTAGAACATTAGTCACTCTTAGCTACGCCTACCAATAGGAATTTCAAATTAATTCTCAGTTTTGATGAAATGAATGAACAATTTGAGGGTTACCTTGTTGAATGCTATTTTCTTCCAGTATGAGGTCAACGATCATTGGAGTTTCAACCATATTCATGAGAATTTGTGCACATATCATCTAACCCTCTAAAATGAATATAAAGCAAGAATCTATATTAAGGACCATGGGAGATGCATAAATATTACGTGACGCTGATATTTGGACGAATTAGAGTGGAATTAAACAACATTGCAAACGTTGACCTTCTTTCCTGTCCACCTACAAATAAAAGCACTCCTAGCAGTTTGTTCCTGAATGACGTCATGGTACTGAGAACTCCCTCTAAACGACGCCAGTGGATACACAGGTGACTAACTGTGTAACGATGTTATCATCTCATATTTCCGTCGAATCTTTACTAATACTTGTGCTATCCTGCATTTTTTCTCTATGAGTCACTTTATGTCAACAGTGACACTGCGGTAAGAAAGTGCAGATCACGTCTGACCTAATCTACTAACGTTGATTATTTCATCATCGGCCTCCGTGATAGGTGGTGCAAAGGAAATTCTGGAGGTTCCGGTTTGCAAACTATTCATTTTTGCACTTTGCACTTTGAACTTGTTGCTTTGCAGATGGACAGCTTCCTGGAATTTACCTCCTCTTTATCCACGGCCTTGCGTGACAAGATGAAAGCCCTGGCGTCGGTGCTGTCGAGGTCTTTCTAGCTAGTTCTCAACAATGAGAATTAGATTACATAGAATGCGTTCAATCATGCTACGAGTAAATAATGTACAGCCTCTTCAACAGCATCTTTAGTTATGCAGAGCTGAAACTGTTTAGGACTTCAGCTCTGCCTTTAAGGTCTTTACGCTGATTTAACTTAAATTTCTGACGCCGAGATTGCTCACTCCAGTTTGCTTACACATTTAAAACTAAATCCCCATAAATATTAGATAAAAGTTTCATAAAAGGCTCACCTATAACAGTGATGATCATGTTTTTGAAAATGGTGGTTCCTTCCCTTGTAAATCCTAAACACTTTTACCATTTGAATCTTAAGTAGTTCCAAAGTCTCTGGACATGATTGAAAATACATACTGTTCTCATATCATTAAAAAAAAATTAACAGAACTAACTCCAGAATTGCTTCATTTAACAAGAACGCTAGCATACGACATTCTCGAATAGCTTAACTTCTACTAGCGGATTTTTTTTTATAAGAAGAAGTACTACGCAGTCACGAAAGAGAAACTCTTCTTAAAATTCCATTTGCCCATTCTAAGAGACATCATTGCTTCTGTGAAAAACCTTGATTTTCTTGTGTTTCCATGAAATGGAAACAATTATCCTAGTGGATCTTTTTACGAATCTGAAGAAAGCGATCTAACCGGAAAATGAGCTGGGACCCGAAGAAGCTTGCGAACTTGACTCTATCCATGAGGGGACTCTAAGGACACATGCATTACATTGTTCTTCTTAATTGATAAATAAAATAAAAAACAATCACGGAGGCAACTTAGATAAACAAAAGAAAAGTGGGGAAAAACACCGAACAAAAAGGCAAACGTAGGAAAAAGGAAAAACAACTCAGTGGAAAGTGGGATGGGAATGCGCCCCTGCACTATTATATTCGTTTACGGTAAGCTTTATAAGCGATACTGGTGAAATTTCTTTGTAATTCTAATAAAAATAACTTAATCATTTATTCAGTTTAGTTTCGTTTACTACTGAGTGATATCCGTAGAAGGGATGGTTCACCTTAATCATCCACCCACTCATAATTGAAAGAAAACGAATCATACGACTCCTAAGTACAACGTCATGCAAAATGAACTCTGTGCACTATTCCCAGGATTGACTTCCTATTAACTTCGGCATTGGATTATAAATTCTTCGTTTTTTCTCTCAGCAATCACAAGGTTGTTAAACAGCATACGTTTACTTCCATGCAGTAACCCACATGCAACATAATCGTAGCTGGCGTGTCGGCAGTATCGCCCTCTTCAGAGCCTTTTTTTAAACGTGCCTTCCACTGAAGAAGAGCCGCTGATCAGCGTTGCATATGGTTGACGACTGTGCACTATCTTATCTGAACAGCTGAAAATTGTCACCATTTTCGTCACCTTGACGACCTTTCAATGTATTCGTAAACCCGCATTATAATTTTTTATACTTTGCTGTTTTTAGTGAAATGAGCCGGAGAGCGATAACCTAGTGGTAGTGATTCCGTTCATTACGCGAACGACCCAATTTACCCCAATGATGGTCTGTTCCTTCATCGGGAGCATAAAACCTGTCACCTTCCGAAATCGGGAAATCGGTGCTGCACTACTCTAGAATAAGTTCACTCCTGCTAATTCATGTGTTAAAGCCTTATACCGGCTATTTCAGAGAGAATGATCTCTACCAGCATTCAACGAAATTCTTGACGAAGAGGAAAAATTCTCGAGCAGCAACTGAACCCACACGAAAAAAATTTCTAAGACCTTCGTTGGTGATAGATGGGAATAAACGAACCGAATTCAAGGAGAAGGAGCGCTGAGATCCGCATGGTGTGGTATAGATGATATCAGGTTATGTAATAATAAAATAAATTAAGCAAGTGGCGCGATTTCACACGTGGAGATCACAGCACTTCTTTTATTCGTCGGCTCTCGTTCACCATTGGGGCGCGTGTGGAGCAGTGGTAGAAGGCCTCTGCAACACACACGTGGAATCGGATCCCGCTCCCATGGCCCACCAAGTCTTCCATCCCTCCGAGGTCGGCAAATTGGTACCAGACTTGTCCGTGAGGATAGCAGCACTGGCTCAATACATCGGTAGGCCACCGCGAGCCATTGTAAAGGCCAGATATGCATTCAATCACCTCCAAACGATGCTTAATGAAGTTGAGTGCATGGCGAATCCCTCAGGAATTGATCAACATCGAGAACTTTACCCTTTATCCTTTATCCATTCATCATTCACGAAGATCTTCGTATTTGCTTGTATGCTCGACAACCACTTGAAGACTTTGTCTTTTTCGTAAATGTCGTTGAATTCTAGTCGAGTTGGTTCTTGTAGAATCCCGATGTAGCTCCTCCTAGAGCATTCCTACGTTTTCACCACAGTTGCAGTGAGCTGCACTTACGGGGCAGAAATTTCCTTCCTGAGAAGGAATCAACTTGCAGGCTACGGAAGATTAAGAGGCGTGAATAGTTTGGAGCGGAGTCGAACCATCGACTGAGTTTGTGTTATTGTGCGAAATCTTCAACCACTGCGCTTCCAGCTTCCCTAATTTACCAGGTTACATTCTCTTTCTTCACAATGTTGTATTATGAATCCCCATAATCCGTCAAGTGCATCGAATATTTTTTTGTTGAGCAACTTCGAGCCGCTTTTGCTATTTTCATACAGGAGCCAAGTAGGAAAAAAATTGGAAATTGTAGCTGATCACAAGAAACAGTTAGGTAGCAATATCAAAGCGATATTATAAAAAAATTAATAGTATGAATATAACCTAAGAACTGACTTCCATTAAGCTTCGGAAACAATAATCAATAGTTCTGCACATTATTGAGCTGACACGAGGTTGGTATAAAAATTGTTAGTGGTTCCAAGGGGTCGTTGTTGCGATGTGGGTATTTGTAGTTTCATTGAATCGAATTCAGTAGAGGCGAAGACGTCGAAACGTTAGCCGAATTAAAGGTTTGCAATGTTAACTTTTTATTTACTGTCTATTATAATTTTTTACGGTAGGGTATTATGTGAGACGCAACCACAATGATGCTGAGATATTTGCAAAACTCCGGATTGCAGGTGTCTACGGTGGGGGCTAACGCGTTCACCACCACACCATCCGGGTCTTTCGTTTTGCTTGTCTCTTTTATTTCTTTTAAAAAGTTTTTATATCGACCTCATGTCAAATTGTAGAAAATTATTACACCAGTATAATTCTTCACATTCTCCCAAAAATGAGCTGTCTATATTGCAATTTAGCATATCTTTTGAATTCCAAACGGAATCCTTGCTGAAACAGCTATAGTGAAGTAGGGGGAATTATCTGTAATTTCAAACACGATAAAATCCACCAGTTACGTTCTTTCTTGGCGCCGCCTATCCCATGGTTTTGTGAACAGTTGTTATCAGAAGCTTCCGGTGCATATCATTGTTTATAAGGGCTACAGAGGACATATCGTTTCCTACTTTTCGTCACGTGTTCAGAATGAAATCGGAAGACGCTGCGGCATGTCATCCACTATTCCCTACGATACCGGAACCGTATGCATTATTAGGTGTGCTAAAGTCTTTCATCAATATCTTAAAAAGTACAATCGCCATCCGATGTGACTAATTCAGCTTACCATCTACCTGAAGTGCCACAAATGATGGTGTCGAATTCATTTCTAAACCCGTACTCGTTCTCTATTCTACCATCATTCCCGGATCCAATGCTCTTCACACTTCCGGTTCCAACTTCACGGTCTTCTCTTTGGTAAGTTCTTATGCTTGTTGACTCTCTAAACTCGTTGAAGTTGTGTGCAAACCTCTATTTCCTGCCAGAATTTTCAATTTGTGATACTGATTCCGTTCCCGGTGCATTAATGACCTCCTAAGAAGGAATGCCACCCTTCCTATTAACTAACAAAGCATTCAGCACTCAAGCTGTGACCTTTGCGGATTCCCCACATCAGCTGAAGAATCTGGCAGAATGTTCCTCACAATCACGCAGAAGTTCACATTCAACTGAATCCGGAGCATCATCGCTTCGAAACACACGAGAGGTGAATTCCACTTATTTGAAGCAATCAGAGTGTTTATAGTATCGGAATATGGTTCCCATTTTATTTAAATTCGTTGTATCTGGTCAATTTTAGAAGAGCCCGAGCATCAGTAGTTCACATTAAAATTACAGTACGAAATCTTCCTACTGAGTGTTATAGTGAAATACATACTGAAAGGAAAAAATAAGGCTCTCGGCGTTGATCAATCAATCCCTAAGGGACCGTGCATTCGACTTCATTAAGCATCGTTTGGAGGTGATTGGATGCATATATTGCCTTTACAGTGACTCGCGGTGGCCTAATGATGTATCCAGCCAGTGCTGCTATCATCCCAGATAACTCTGGTACTAATTTGCCGACTCCGGAGGGATGGAACGCTTGGTGAGCCCTCGGCGCCGGGAGCGACCTCATGTGGATTGCATCGAACACTGCTCTATACTCGCCCAAAATACATATTAACTGGATGATAAAGTTGACTTGAACTCTTTTCTATCCGCAGTGTTCATAACCTTACAAACGAATGTAGCAGTGCCACAACTAAACCCTTTGGGATGATAACTCTTCTCAAATTGTACGTAGTCCAAAAACAGCATGAATTACTCAGGTTTTCTCATAGTGAGAAAGTTGATTCAGGATTTTCAAATCTCGTTGTTAAAAATGCCAGATAATTTACCAAATGAACATCCTTTACGTTTTCTTTTAAACTTTTTTATATGACACGTGTCTCAAATCTACTATGTGGATCCCAGTTGTTCTTGCATTTGATTCGTATCCTCACATCGATCATCCACGAAGATGTTCCACCTTTTGTGTGAGGCTTCGGCTCCCAGTTGAGGATTTTTCTCTCGTCATGAATGTTGTTGAATACCGGTCGATTCGAATCTCACTGGAATCCTGAGATTGCCTTGCTAGAGGATTCCCACTTAGACTGCAGAGTGAACCTTTCCCAGACGAGTCTTGGACTAATACTTATGTTTAAATACATGAATTCTCCAATGAAATGTACTCTATATTATATTAACGACTCTTCTTGAAGTATAGCAACTGTCCTTTGTCAATGTTGTTAAGCTTTTACAATTAAGTGTGTTTCTTCTGAAGAAAGCTGCCAAGTAACGTCACGACTTCGAAGAGGACGGCCACAACAAGACATAAGTGATGATGACGATGATGATCCGAATAGCCAGAAACGACGCCATCGACGACTGTACGCTCGGCAATACAGGTACATCCATGATTTTTTGAGGATGTTCTTCACTGTTCAAGAGACTCCTTAAACATTTGTTGAATCATCAAAATTCAATCCGTGAACGGTGTGACTTTAGAGCCCAAATACGGCACAAAGTCGACGAGGTGAAAGTACTGAAGGCGAAACTGGATGAAATGAAACGAACCATTGAAAAGTTGGAAACGACCTTGGAAAGTGAACGAAGAGAGCATCAACAGAATACCATTCTCTTGAACTCAGTGATCCAATCGAAACTTATCCCCCAAGTCATTAGTCAATGATACTCCGCTATGAATCACCTGATTACCTTTAGCACTTTCCCTGGCTCAATGTTAACATGTAAATCTGAAAATACTTTATCAATAAACGTCGAAATGTAGCAGAGAATAGCAATGTTAAGAAATGATATTTTGACATTCTAATATCAGAACATATCATTGCTCAAAATCAGTAGATAAACACAATTTTACAGCACGAGGAACGGCCAGAAAATCTGACGAGAAGCCATTTTTTAACATTGAGGTGGTAAAAACAAAGTGGTGATTAACAAATAAGAGAGCACTGCAAGAGTGAAGCCACACTTCCGGTAGATTTCCAAGTCTATAAAAGTAAACGGGTGACAGCAAATGAGCATGAAACCTTCTCTCCTTTATTTTTCTAGTTCTTTCCCGAATAAATTCGGTCGAAGTACGGCTCGAACGAATTGAACCAAAAGAAAAAAGAGCAAACTGGGGCCTCTATGAGGATGCAGAAAGAAAACAACGAACGACACAGTTTAAAATATCAGAGGTACCAAAAATTAAGAAGCAAAAAACAGCGTCACGCATCACCTCAATGCCGTGACCTTTTTACATCGTCGCGATCACCATCTCGATCACCTCCCCTCTTGTTCTTCACCTGTTGGAAGAGATCACCCAAACCGAACACATCTTGTTCGCGTTCGAACTGAAATTAAAAAGAGTATGTGCTAAACACAGGTCTATTCCTCCCTTCCTTCCTTTTTTCCCTCTCCTAGTTTGTTAAGCGCGACAGTGGGTTTTAACGCAAAAATACATGGTGATAAACCCAACATAGCTTACTTCTTCATCAGAGTAACAAATTTCGAAAAAATATGAGTCAGGATTGCGATTGTGTTATCAATTGCGGCATCCAGACCACAAGCGACGCTTATCAGTGCTAAACATGAAAGAACAACTGCAGCGTGCAAACATTAAGGAAGGTCGTTTTAAACAAACATAGATCAAATCCTCATTTAAAAAATGTTAGAGTAAGCACTTAAGCACTAGAAGATGTTGGCGATCCGAAGGCGACTTGCACCTCTTAAATCTATTCTCCCTAGCAATCAGGGTAAAAAAAATTTCCTAATCATCTGAGCTGACACATACGACGGAGAAAATGAAAATATTAGCCGCATAATGTTAACTTTTTATTTCTTGCCTATTATAGTTTTTCACGGAAGAGTATGATGTGAAATACAACCACAACGATGATGAGATATTCGCAAAACTTGGACGCCTGGGTCAGACCGCACCACTCAAACCACGGTTTTCCTCTCCGGGGACTCGTGTATTAGACACTGACCACGAAAGCTCTCGCTCTGAGTTTCTCCAAGCTAGTTTTCTACCTAACCCTGCAATCAGCAATCACCCGTTAGCATGATTGGTCTCACAAATCGGCATTGAACCCAGTTAATGGTTGTTGTGGTTGCATTTCACGTCATAACCTGCCGTGAAAAACTACAGTAGGCAGAAAATAAAAGGTTAACGTTGTGATTTCGAATACAGCCTCAGCTTAAGTGGGTTTAATGCCGATCTGTATCGGGTAGGAAACTATCTGAGAGAAAAGCAGAGCAAGGGCCTCCGATGTGCAGTCTGTGATACGCGAGCTCCGGAAAGGGTAATCATGGTTCGATCTACCCAGTAGTCCAAGTTTTGCAAATATCTCAACACGTTGTGGTTGTATTAGCGGCATATTTAAGGAGTATCACCAATTTACGTTGTTGTCACATAATAATCACTAAGCACAAAGAAGTTCGTAACATCGAGAAAACTTCTAAGAATTACCCTTCAACTTTAAATGCCTATCAACGGTCTAGTTTAAATATCGAAACAATTCCCATGAAAAACAGTCAAATTTTTTACCTCTATTTCACTTACAACCTATAGATCTAGGGATAAAAATAGTTGTTGCTAATCATCCCATTCAAACTTGCATCCATCTTCAGTTCAGACATAGTGTTATTGTACTTATATATAAAGTAGAAGCTCCTGTTGTGAACTGCGAGCGTTTCTGTACCAAAACAGCGCTTTTTTTTTTTTGAAAAGCGACTGGTAATCTCTGTAGCTCTCGGAACATAGCGGAGCTTTTAATACACTCACACTAATCATTTTGTCGTCATAGAACAGTATCTATAAGTATCAAAAATTAACAAACCACCTGAAACTGTAGAAATCCTTCTACAGAACGACATACTTATAGAGAACCGTAACTAACTTAACTTATGCTTTCTAAGAACGACCATCCATTTTAGTGTAAGCAGGGAAAAGCCTTCATACAATAAATCTAACCAGTAGATGTAATCCCTTTTCTAAGGTGAGTAGTGGCGAGTAAAAGAGAAAACTTCTAACTACTAATTTAAATTGAAAAATCACACCAAGAACAATGAACTAATAAGACTTAGAAGGTAATCAGCTACCAACCTGCACCGGTCCTGCTCCACGAGAACTTCCTTCCGCTCCAGAGAAACCTTTATCCGGAACAAAGCGTTGGGTATTGATGATTTTATCGAGGTCGTCACCGTAGACATCCTTATCGATATTTTTACCTAAATTGGCAACAACTACCAGAGATATGCATAGTTTGGTTAGTACGTGAACTTTGAGTGAGAGTATATGGAACCGCTGATATTTTTGCATCATTGACTCCGGGAAGTATAAGATAAAAGGGTAAAGAATAAAGCTCTCGGCGTAGAACAAACCCTGAGGGATGTGCCAAGAATTCGACTTAATTAAGGATCACTGGAGATGAACGAGTGCAAATCAGGCCTTTACAATGACTCGCGGTGGCCTACCGAAGTATCCAATCAGTGGCGATATTCCAGACAAGTCTGGTACCAAATTACCGACCTCGGCAGGATTGAGAGCTTGGTGAGCCTGGAGCGCGGCGATCGATCCCACGTGTACTGCAGGACGGCTCCACACCAGCCTCTATTATATACATCAAAAAAGACAGACCTAAGCGAAACTTAAAAGCGCAACCCAAGCGACTTCTACGGAATAAATATGTCTTGGAAAAATGGATGTTTTCCAAGCAGTTCCTAATTTCTCTGCTAAAATTACTCCAATAACGTTTTGTCCGCAGTAGTCGAGTGAATAGTGAATCTTTACAACCACACAATTCAATGAGTACCTATAATAAAATTTCTACAGAAACATTCCTACTATCGATCAGGGAACCCATTTTCAAATTCATGAACTGTTAGTATTAAAGCACGTATATTGCTGAATGCACAACTGATAACGCAAGCAGCAATAAATAAGTCATCGTATCACGTTACGAACACTCTACTGCACTATATGATATTATGTCGCCCATCATGTCGTTCTGATAACGACTGGCTCGAGTAATCGAAATAGGATTTAAAACTGATATCATTGCAGATAAAACCATCGACAAGCAGTTTTTCCAAAGAACCAAACTCACTGAAGAATGAAACACTCAACGAAATTTACAACACAAATGTAAAAATATCAGCCTTTTTTTTACTATCTTCTACAATTTTCACTGCAGAGTTTTATGCAAAATCCACCACAATGATGCCAAGATATTTGCAAAACGTATCGAACACGCTGATTACGCTAGAAGATAGAAAATTAGCTGAGAGAAAGGCAAAACGAAGGACGCACATAGTGTGGTGGTGAACGCGTTAGCCCTCGGAAAAGGTAACATGTTCGATCCCTAAGGCAGACACTTGCCACCCGGAGTTTTGCAAATATCACAAAATCATTGTGGTTGATTTCGTATGTAAACGTTTCATTGTCCATAGCACCACATGATGAAGACCAATACTACAGAAGAACATTATTTTGAACTCACTTGGCCTATATATGTGCTGCTGAACATTGTCAGCACCTCGCCAAGCCTTGTCGTAGGGGTTATACGTTTCATCGTCCATAGCACCACTGTCTAAACCCTGAAAAAAGGAAAAAAAAACTTTTCTCCATCTGAACTCATCTGTGACTTTTATTAGAACCTTGTTCTGGTCGAATAATCTCTGATCAAACTGAGTTTCGTTTGATCGAACTTTGGCATCTGGTAAACCAAGAACTATCTTCTCCGAAATATCGCGATCACGATCTCTGAAGATTGCACCTAATTTATTTTATTGAAACTTGAAGATGTCCATTGCAAACACGAACCGCATAAGCCTGTCCACTTTGTCTGGTCTGTTACGAGCAATATTTCTTTCCTTCCTGATGTCATCCAAACGATCACGTCTACAAAAGAATAAATAAAAAATCTGTGCAAATTGATACCAAAGCTGCCTCTACAGACAAACTACGAGCATCTTTTAAAACCGAATTTCATTGCGACGGCATGGATATCTTGTTAAACACAGACCAAAAATCACCGTGTGCTTTCCTGAGATGTAGTTGGATCCATGCATAGTTTGCCCTGCACTAATTTGATACATATCTCCTGGATTTACGCAGATATGTCCATGGAATCGAAAGTGGTTGCGTCTGCACATACGCAGACTGTATCCTACAGGTCAATTTGGTCAGAAATATGTGGACACGTGGTTGAGAAGGATATCGGACGTTATTAGTTCTTTCCAACAAATGAGCGCCATTTCTACTCTGTAATAGACGGGTAAGCTACTTGTGAGTAAATCTAGGCCGTACGTTGAGACCTCGGCAATATGTCCGTCGGTGTGAAAAGCGAAGCACCGTAAAATAAAAATTTCTTATTTTCCAAACAATGAAATGATCTCTAGTATAGCAGCGTCGGGTAGGAGTAGTATGGAGAAGCTGCTGAAATCTCAGCGGCATTCCAGGCTGCCCAAATATGGAGGGGCTATAACGACGATCGGCACGTGTAGTAATTAACTCCGGCACACCAACTCTTGATTGAGGGTCTGGTGACGAAAGCTGAAAAGAATAAGGACAAGGTCAACGGACTGGTTCAGATAAGAGCACGCCGTTTATTTAATACCGTATACGATTCCGGAGACCCATTTCTCTCGAAACACAGCAACTAGCGACGAGACGTATTCAATAAAACGAATCTGTGTCATGAATATCGAGACCGTTGAACAACTAACAGTTCGACGCTTACCGGTGAAGAGATGTGCATCAATGCCGACTTTGACAATCTTCATCGTCTACGCAACCATATCAAGGTATGCCGATGAGGTCTAAACATTTTTTTAATGAACTTGAAGTTGTACACAAACGATCACGGTAGTCATTGGCTATGTTAACGGCAAGATCGAACTAAGGAGAATGCCCGAAGAACATCACATTGGCACCCACGCACTCGAGTGTAATGAAGGTGAACGACTACTATGACGAACGAAACCAATGCATGACAGATGTAGCTATCGTCGGAAAAATTCACATATTATCGAAGCCTCGCCTGCTTTACACAAGATTCTTCTTTTTACAAAAAGCAGAGATAGCAACAAAATTGAAGAAACGAAATCCCGAAACTATAATAATTTCCGATTTGGTTAGATCAGTGGTAAACTTTTGTGAAGATGCCGTCATCGACAACATGAACAGTACAACTGGATTATTCATTATATCATGTTAATGCTATGAAAGCTGACAGCCTGAAAATTACCAAGAGATGTCTACCTCCATGAACACTCCAACTAATACGAAACGTGGAATCGCACGAGAGGTGGTAGACAATCACCAACTTAAGTCAGAACTTATAAAGCTCTAAAGGAAGCCGATAAAAGGATAACACAAAGAAACGTAAGCAATTAGGGTTGAAGAGGTGAAGAAGAGGACCTGCAGAGCCTACCGAAACCCCGCCATTTATAAGGCTACGATGACTCCATCCCAAAACCCAGACGGAGGTGTTGCGGCATCTAAAAAGGCAGTGGAAAAAACATTCACAGCTACTAGTTTGATCTCTTCAACAGCAAGGTACTCCTGCTTCTATATGGAATTAAGAAGTGTGGGTATGTGGTCACAGAGACACTCTCATTCAGAATTCAGCATGTCACTCTGTCGATGAAAAAGTGCACAATACCTAATGTGCACAAAATTAAGCCGGAACATCTGAAGAACCTTTCCTCCAGTCCTAAGCAACACGTTAGCACGGTTATTCGCACGGCACTTGTCAGAATCCAATGTTCTAACCAATGGAAGACAAGACTGTGTTGCTGCAAAAAAGGTAAATTTTCCTTGCACAACATCGGCAACTTGTCCAATCTGCCTGCCTGTCCTGTATGAAGTCTTCCATCGAGCCATCGTTAGCAGAAAGGATCGGACATCAGATGAAAGACAACCACTTGATCAAGTTAGGTATTTTGGAAACGATTTAGTATGGCGTACCACATTCACACGATGACAAGAATCACTGAAGTATCGCGACAATACAGAGACTCGATCTGTCCACCTTTCGCTAGTTTAAAGAAAGCCTTTAGTTCATTTGAGAGTGGAAGTTTTGGAATCTCTTGACATATATGATGTCGCTACTTAATAAATAAAGATTCTTCGTGACCTGTATGAAAACTTGACAACCAGAATCTCATTATTCTATAACGTTATTAACATAGACATAATGAGAGAGGAGTCGATAACATCTCCACAAAACATTAACGGTCACCCTCGAGAATATCGTGCGAGGATCGGAATGAGACAACATAGAGGTGAATGTCAGCGGCTGACAATTACATTACTTTGCTGATGACACCGTTCTTCTAACAGCAAGCAATAGCCAGACAAAATAAATGCTACATGGCCAACAATAATTTCGGATAAACTGGTCTTCGACCTAAATCTCAAGAAGACGATCTTCACAATAAACAAATTTCTTTATCACGCCCCTATAGTGCTCAACTGAATCGACTGCTACAGCAATGCTACTGTCGACAGGTCTACACGCCGAACGACTAAGCTTCAGTGCAGAACGGAACGAAGTAAAGAACTTCCAAAGTTTCGAAAATGTAGTGAACAGAACAAAAAAGAAAACTCACGACACCTGTATACATACGGTCAACTCCCGATCTTTTCTACCTTAACATGCGCATAAAAAAACTGGATGCTAAGCAAACACGTTGAAACATTAATAATCAGCGGTATCAAATGCGCAATCAAAAGCAACCCTGGGAGTAATACACAAAACGCTATCGAGTGGGGGAATCCGATGTTCTGATCAATGTCAACGACCAAATATTAGGCAAGCCGATACATACGCCAAAATGTCGAAAATTAGTTGGACCAAACAGGTGATACGCATTAATGACAAGCGGTCGACCACAACCGTTAGCGACTGGATCACACAGGATGCGAACAAAAACTACCAAGCTTACTCCTTTATGAAAATTTTAAAAAAAGAATGTGTTTCGGGTTATCATTTAGTACGAACACAATTCACTAAGCTACTGTTCCAGGCAACAGAGACATATAACAACTTTACATGCGCCCATTCCAGTTACCGGACAATCAAAAGGAGGATAGGTGGTACAAATAACCACTTCATCGATACTTGAATATAATAGCCTACAACGAGTATTTCAATATTTTCCACAAATTTGCATCACAGATTTTCCCTTTAGTATAATAAATAAGTCACTAAAATACTAAGTACCTTAAACAAAAATGAGTTAGGGTCCATGATGTGTTTGAAAAAGATAACCATGGGTATCAGAATCAACGCTATTGTAAGTCTTGATAGTTTCTATTCCAACAAGTAATTCTCATTACGATCTCATTACGTTAAAACTCCAAAGTTGTTTTCGGCCATATACGAGTCACAAATGATAAACATGGTAACAAGCAAACTAGAAAATAGAATTTAAACAGTAAAATGATGCAGAAATGCAACAACCATATCCTGTGATTGTGGTGTATAGGATCAGTAGTAAAGCTCACGGCATCATTCAATTTCATGGAGATGTGATTCCAAGTTTCCCGTGACTATATACCGAGACAGAGGCCCTCCCAGTGGAAATACCAGTTTTACCCACCGGTAGCTATTGCCACTTCCATTTTCAAGAAAATCACCTTCACTTAACAATGTGATCATAAAAATTCCATAAATAAATTCCATAAAGCATATCCATAAATACCTAATTTCCTCTCGTGCCTTGACAGCTTCATCCTCATCTTCACCTTTTTTCTTTATACCAGCACGTTCCTGAAACACTTTTCAATCGATTAATAAGAGGGGTGGAAAGTGAGGTGACGGCAGACGATTAACTGAACAGTAAGGTAGTTGGCAATCTATGTCACATTCCTAATAGAATGCTTCAAGCTTACCAGGAACAAAAACCTCAGAAATAAACCACCTCTTATCATATATCCATTCTATAAAACACACCAACTACTCATCACCGTCGTAAAAATGCGGAGCAAACCTGTCGTGCTTTGGCAGCCATCTCTCGCATACGAGCTTCTTGCTCAAGTTTCTTGTGCTGTGCTACTCTCTTTTCCAGCTGGGCTCTAGCTTCTACTGACTCTCTTGCTTTTCTGTCGGCGATGTACAGCGCTTCGGAAAGCTTTGCAAATCCTTCATTGATGTGAGTCTAAAAAGAAATGTCATCAAGAATCAGACCGATGCTCTAAAAACAGAAGTGAATTGCACCTGTTGTAATCCTCTCCCATCGGCAGCTAATCGTTTATCAAGAGAAACTGTGAAACCTACAAAAAAAAAGATTTACGAAAACTACCTTCTTAAAAACTACATGTTATAAAAGCTAGTCAGCTGACTCTAACCTTTAGGATTCTTCCAATTAGAAATACATGGCGGTATCTTCCAGTCGTTTTGGTCTTTGGTTGTTACCTAAGAATTAATAACTATGAGAAGAAAACGGCACTGTATTGTTGATACGAAACCGAGACGATGCGCATACTTTCCTTGGCGGACTATGCATCACTGGAGCAGGAGGTGACGGAGGAGCTCTTGGAATCTTTTGGTTGATCCTGAATTCCATTTAAATTTTGAGGATATGAGACGAATAAAACGGAACGAGTAGAAAATGCACTGAAATCCTAGAAGCACTGAAAACAACTGTAAAAGAAAGCACCTGAATTTCGGTGGCTCCATGGGATCTTTCTGTTCCTCTACCATTCGAATAATTCTCTGCTGTGAACCTAAACTGATATGATTACTTCATGAAAAATGACACTTAAAGCAAAAACATACCCCCAGCATGCATTGAACTTTGTTGGCTGGGAGTATACCGGATGTACTGCACGGGTGCCTGCTTTTCTGCATGACGAACAGGAAGAGCTGATGCTACCTTAAGGGAAACATAGGAAGTTAATACAGCCTCGTGAGACCATTATACACCTATTGATCCATCCTATCATTTTCATTCACCAAAATATTCCTGGTTTAGACTTAAGCTTCGTAGATTTACAAACCTTGCTCTCAGTAATTTTCTCTAAGGCTAATCGTGTTTTTTCCGTCTGCTCAGCTATTGTTTCTTCATCGGGACGCTGAACATCGTCGTCATCTTCATCCCAAATTTTTGCGCGCATGTCAGACAACTTCGAGTAAACAATCTGAAAATCCATCCTATCGTTTGTATACGCGGTCGTCCAACTACGGAATCACACAAGAAATGACCCACTTTGTTCTTATCGTGGCCAAGCCGCGCAATAGCATCATGCCGCAGTTTGCCGTCGGCATCGTACTGTAAGGAGATTTGACCTTCACTCTTTCCTCTTCGTTCACCCAATCCCATTCCGAGAGGAAATTGTGCTACATGTATTTCCGGAAATGCCCCGCCATCGCCGAAATCCTAGAAAAAAAAGAGTCTGGCAAAACAATGGACTAACTTGATGAACCAGATGTCAACGAACAAATTTGAAGATTAAACGGCTCAAAAGGAATGAAATTGGCATCCATTGTAATTTGATGTCAGAAATGAGTCTATTCAAAATATCAAAAATGATAGAAATCATAGAAAAACCCTACGTCAGCGTTGCGTGGTTTAAACCCTTGACGTCGACCATAAGGTGGGGGTTCCTTTACAACGATAGCTGTGGAAAGCAAGGCATCTTCTCTCCCACGAAAGAATGGATCTCGGCGAACCTAATACGAGTAGGACTTAAACTACTACTAGGGAAAAAACAAAGCGAAGAAGCTAAAACAGTATCATAAAAAGTACGGTACACAAAAAGACTAACTTGTGAATATTCGTCTGTTATTGAAGACGGGGGTGGAAGAAGCCTGAAAACTATTATGTGACGTTACAGATATTCCCTCTTATACTAAGCTATAAAAAATCTCGCCAATAATAAAAAGGATAAAGCTTTCTGCGTTGATCAACCCCTGATGGATGCGCCATGCATTCGACTTCATTAAGCATCGTTTGGAGGGAATTGAATGCATATCTGGCCTTTACAATGACTCCCGGTGACCTAAACCTAGTAGCAGTGTGCCGACCACGGAGTGATGGATGGCATGGTGAGCTTGCGCGCGGGATCGATCCCATGTGTATTCCAGGGCGCTCACTGCGTTTCACGCGCGATTTCTCCAATAGATAGTATACTGTCTTCAATTCTCCAATCCTAATCAAATTATGTTGTGAAAAAACTACAACTTGAAGAAAGCAAATCTGAAAAAAAGAAACGAAGAAGAACTAACTCGGTCAGCTTCACTGACATGGTTTACCAACTGGAGCCGAAAGAAGAATGCTGAAGCGAGGTAACCTTGTAGGCCAACATAGTAGTGATTCAGAGGCCCAGAAAAGAATGTAGACAGAATGAAAATTGAAGATAGATGTTTGACAACGAACGAATTTCCTCACAGTAGGAAAAACATTAAACCGTTTATCGTGACGGCATTAAATGCTTACAGTGGGATCATTACAAATGAACCAAATAAGTATACGAATAGGTACACAACTGATGTTCACAACATGGTTGTAAGCAACTGATTTCTTGATGAGTAGACACGACATTGTTGTGATTCATTTCACTTTTAACTTATACCTTTCTTTTGTAAGCTGTTTACTTCTAGTGTTTCGAGGGCTATTGCATTTTTTTCCGAGTATGAAAGGGTTATGTTGAAACGCGATCAATCTACTGGGCCAAATTCTTCCACCACCTCAACAGAAGAAGCTCGCAATCTAGATTTCAATCACGTGGGAAACACCTCCAAGCACTCGTCATTTTCTTTAAGCTTTCCGCTGAATGTTAGAGATCAATCGCATAGAGATCACATGAATGAGGAATGTGCTTTTCTTAGCTCAAAAAAAAAAAACAGTCTGAGATATTGTGCGAGATCATGCGTAGCTATAAGGAACCAATCCCAGAGTTAACTTCAACTTGAGCATCTAGGTGTTCATTTACATGGATCCATAACGGTTTGTTTCGCAAATATATTCCTCGTCAACTGCTTTACAACTTTTTCTGATGAGGTTATGGAAGTTATCAGATGAGTACAACGCGTATTCATGCACCGAAGAAGGCAAAACTTTCGAAACCTTAGCGAGGTTAACAACCTTGTACCAGCTTATCAAGAAAACAATAACCTATTCATCGATTCTCGGGTTAACTGAAAATTAACCCTGGAAAGTAAATGGCAGTTTCAATCGTGGCACTTAAACAATATTTACGAAAGAGATGAACATCAAATGCAATAAAAGAAACTACTTTGTGGATCTTATAGCTTTCATATACATTTGTCCAATTTCTTCAGAGGCAGTTTTAAAATCTTCAGCCGTTTCTAGTATGGTTCGCCTCTAAAAATAATAAAAAACATCAAAAAATAAAACACCGTAATAAGGATGCTGAAACTGTACTGACATAAAGGAAAACCTACCTGTGCAGCAGCTATGCGACCGGACAACAACGAAAGGAAATCGCGAACTGTCCAGTCCTTCTCGTCAAGCTTATTCAGTTCAACAAAACTACAACTCTTAGCGTGCGCTCGATGTTCCTCCCTAAAGAGATAGAACACTAAAGAAATATCAGACCAACTATTCATAAAAAACCGCTCACCAGGGATCATCCTGCTCCTCAAATATCATCTCTTTAAAGCAGAACACACATGTTGCTGCCGCAGGATCGCGTCTGCTTCCAGAATATATAAAGCCGGCTTTGGCTAGCTAAAAACAAACTGGAATATTTTCGACGGATATTTAAAGCCAACATAATGAAACGAAAAAAACCAACGACTACTCGTAATGAACTCAAGGCTTACTGCATCAGAAGAACATGGAGAAGCGCCCTTGTCAAAACACCACTTCTTAAACGTCGCCTTACGATGTGCATGGAAGAGGACGTTGGACTCCTCACTGACGATCTCGTCAAACAGAACAGACTTCAAGGTCTTATTGCTCATCTACTCACAGGAGATATAACTCTAAAAAGTACTTTGGCTGAAGAATGGTATGCATACGGAGACGACACGACGACTGAAGAGCTCCCACTAACTACAAGTCTACGCGACATCCACGAATTCCTTACTTAATGTCCATCCCACGTTCTAGCAAGCTTACCATATTTCCATAGAAGGATAAAAAGGCCGCCAATCAACCTTATAAGGATATACGCCTTCCTAATACAATAAGTTCATCACGAACATAGACAAAAAAGAATGTAGAAATCACATAGGCCAAAAAATTACAAACAGAAAGCTATGATGCTTAAGAGGGGTTAAAAATAACCTCTAGGTGGATCCCTACACAGTAACAAAAACAACATTTCTTAGAAACAACGAAGTTGAATTCTGCACAGATTTACTTAGGTAACAAACTAAAAAAGAGCACTGGAAAGTTAAGCACATACTTTCCTCTAAATGAAAACGTACTAAACTGGCCACAAGATAAAAATAGCCACCCGATCCAGAGAAATATTAGATTTGCTATATTGATTCCAATTCGGTCCGCGGAAACACGTCCGCAACGCGACTATTCATACTAGAGCGCACTTTCCGCTCCGTTAGCTCTAAGTAGCTGGAATCTGTTGGTATTCCTCTATGAATCACTCCCTAAGCAGTTGCATTATAACGATAACTGAAAGAAGATACAGATATACCTTTAGAGATGCTTTTCTTGTTTTCTAAAAGAACCGAACTTTTATCTATTCTTTAGGACCGTCGCTTCAGCATTGTTAAAGCACTCACGACTGCATGAATCATATATGACTCATATATGGAGAGGGATATATTCCACAGGGTAGTGGTTTTCTGCGGTATTTTTTGTATTGATTCCATCGCCTCTCCTATACAGATGTTTTTCTGGGCGTTATTAGGGAAAAACTTTGTTCTACAGGTGATGTTAAGCAAAAAACGTTTTCCTTTCTTTCCTATCAGTTTTCTCGTCAGTTTTGTGTCATGTGGTAGGAAATCGTTGCTGCTAAAGTGACTACTGAGATGTCTTTGCTGGACTTCCGCACTGAAGCCCAGAACTTGGGGCATACAATGCAGTGATAAAATAGTAAATCACCAGGAAACTGTATAGATGCGAATGTACTGTAGACGTTTACGTCGAAGTGGATTGATGTTCACAGAACACTCGAGCAATCCTCCACTCCAGAAGATTCGACTCGATGCAACTACGAAAACCTAGGTGGCAAGACAGACCACCTATGGATAGTCTACTCCAATCATCGTGGCGCTGAAGAATTTAAAGACGCCGAGACACTGGCCGAATAAACCTTTTGGAACAAACTAGCATTAGCTTAATGGCCTGAAGAATTGTTCAGATTGATTGTTCAGACGAAGATGAAGTGAAAGTGGGTTTGGGAAAATATCTCTCAATAGCTTATGGGACACGACCAAGCTAGAAGTTCATCCTATTTGATGGACGGGTCTTCGAGCCACGCCTGATGTATTAATGCTTCTCAGCCATCTCAGTGTTGATCAGTCCCTGAAGAACGCGCCATGCATTCGACTTCATTAAGCATCGTTTGGAGATGATTGAATGCATATCTGGCCTTTACAATGGCTCGCGGTGGCCTACCGATGTATCGAGCCAGTGCTGCTATACTCCCAGACAAATCTGGTACCAATTTGCCGACTCCGGAGGGATGGAAGGCTTGGTGGATCATGGACGCTGGAATCGATTCCACGTGTGCGTCGCAGTGACGCCTCCAACCACTGCGCCACACGCGCCTCTGCAGGATACAGTCCTCATATTCACAACTACACCCATTCTTTTATGTGCAGGTATAGCTGTGGGCAGAGATGGTACAATCTGCTGTAACGTAGTGGACAAGGGGACAATTTCTCGAATCCATGTGCCTGTTGGGTAAGGGCAGAGCATATTTTGGGATTTTTGCAACTTCCTATTCACGACATAGGTAAGCGCTACTGTAGCCTATTGAGTAACCTAAGTAACGCATGCGAGATTTCTTGTATAAAAGCGATTTATGTGGGACGTGTTTACTGAATAATATTACGGAGAATACTTCTATAACGTGTTGCGGATCAACCCAGTGATTAATCTTGAAAGTATTTTATCAACGTTCACTTAGACGGGGCTTCTTACTCTCCAACTTTCCTTTTGAATTCTTAGGTCTCATTCTTCCCTATTTTCCATACTGACATGTCTAAAGAATCCCAATCGATGTTACCATAAAAAGGTTTTGGAGAACCTGAACCGAACATAACTTAGGAGTAGCAGATGTGGTGTACAAGATAGAAGAGCAGCGTTATATGTAAATAAGGATCACTTGGAACTGTAACATTTATTCTCGAGGTGTTAAGATCACTATGTCTAATAAGATCCACTCAACTTCGCATCCGCTAACGTGGCTCTAGTGCCATTTCGAGCCAACAAAGAATCTGGACCAGCACCGGTAAACACTCTGCTTTCCTAACACAGTCTTTAAGTTAATTAACCTACTCAGAATTAGGAAAAGGTGTTTCCTAACACCTCAGAGATTTGTTCGTTCCTGAATAAGTAAACCGTTGAGGGTTTCTTAAATTGCAGCAGCGATGGTATGAATCGACCAGCACATTGTCAACACTATTTGTCCTGTTTATCTGCTAAGGAGCAGTGCATTCAGTATCGTTTGACCTATCACAGATCCGAGATGACACAGATCTTGTATACCTGAGCTATGGAGAATCAGAGCATCAACAGTGGACGTGTCACTTGGTCGGGGTTAACTGAAGAACCCATCCACCGAATTCCTGGCAAACATATGGTAACTTCTGGTCCGTTCTTAACCTGCTAATCGACCACAACGATGCGCTGTGTACCCTCATGGCTTCGAGATCCCTCACTTTATGGAAATCTGCTTGTCTAATCAATATGCGTCAAATTTCCATTCTAATACGCAGATGAGCTCAGATAACGAACCTTGATATTAGGAAGTATTGTTTGAAGACGGAAAAGAACGATTTTAATAGAGCCATAAGAAACCAATTAAACTTTCCAACCCTCCGAGGACACTGTAGAATGTAATCTTCCTAACTAAATCATTTGTTAGTTTGAGGCAAAATTACTTGCAAAATTTCTTACCATGAAAATTTTTCTGAGTGATAAAAGCGCCGAATTTGCAAAGACAAGTTGAATTTTTGTGGCGCAGTGGTTGAAGACGCTACTGCGACACACACGTGGAATCGATCCTGGCAGCCATGGCTCACCACGATACATCGTAGGCCACCGGGAGTCATTGTAAAGCCCAGATATGCATTCAGTCACTTCCAACGATACTTAATAAAGTCGAATGCATGGCGCATCCCTCATGTGATCAACACCGAGAGCTTCATCCTTTATCCTTTATCCTAAGTTGAATTTGAGGTGTAAAACCGACGAAATCGCACATAAAACGTTTAAGAGGTTAACCTTTGATGCAGATCCATGGAAACAACATGAACTGTCATCAAGACATAACACTAAGCAGTCGTTTATCAATGATCAATGTGTATGTTTCGAAAGGTTCTGTATCATAAATACGAGTCTTAGTGACGACGAATGTCATAGGAGAGTATTAGCAGTTGGTGACGACCATCTGACTACAGTAATCCAAGATAGCCCTTAAATACAACAAGATGGTTCAAGAAGAATCCAACTTCTACGTTTAAATAACCATCGTGAAAGTTCGACAAATTGGTGTTGTGGAATTGAAGCGACGATAGCGAGATCATCGTCATGAGGTTTGTCTCACACTCCTCGTAGGCAACAAAAACGACAAATTCCTCGGTGGCACGAGGACGTACAAGGATAGTCCTTTCTTACACAACAACGAAAGGCGGTTCATTGCAGTGTTTGAAACGGCATGATGCCCCAAACCCTGCTCAAAACCGAGTGTTCCTTAGACGATGATTGTGTCCTTTTTATTTATGGCAGATGAAGCACCTACTACAGTTTCTTGAAATTTGGTGAAATGTTTGCAACAGAGAAGCATTTTCACAAATCGATGAAATTCCTTGAAACCAAAAGCAGTACACATATTGATTATTGGTTGTTAGAAAAGGTTTATTCCTACTGTGCGACAACGGCCGATCACACGTTGTAATACAGAAAGAATTAAACTACGAAGCCAGAGGACCCATCATAGAGCTGAGCTCACCAACCGACTACAGCTTTTTCATTTACCTCGACGACTACCTGCTGATTTGATATTCAATAATAAAAGCGCTGATGGAAAGCCCACTGCGGAATTACTTCATTCTAGAACTTCAGTGATTTATGCTGCTGGAATAAGTAAACCTATATCATGTTGCAAATGATTCTGTAGATTTTAATTTACTTTGGTGAACCTAGTTAACATAGATGTTTACTCCGTTTAACAGTCAAAGAAATTAGTTGTGTTTCAACCAAGCCATAGCATCTTAGAGGAAGCTGCTTTTAATTTTACTCCAACTGTGCAGTTTAGCATTTCATTTCCACCAGTGGTTTAGCGCTATATTGTGGCCGTGAATGTTCATTGGTGTTCAATTTAGATGTATAACGGGATTTTGTCTCCTCAAGGGTCGCAAAGTTGAGATGAAGGCTGCAGTTCTCATCCAGGAACTTAGCTGAGAATAAACAAACGGCGGGAGTAGCTGCTCTTCTCGTAGAAGTCGTATCGAAACGTGGTTAATCTTCTTTTGGTCTTCAAAGGCTGGCAACTGCTCATAGCTACGACATCGCAAGCCCTCTCTGAAACTCTCTGTAGCCAAGGCAACAATCTTGCTAAAGCAGTTATAGTACTGTGGTATCCAAATAAGTTCGTGACCAAACCATT
This sequence comes from Angiostrongylus costaricensis, assembly GCA_900624975.1. Taxonomy (NCBI): domain Eukaryota; kingdom Metazoa; phylum Nematoda; class Chromadorea; order Rhabditida; family Metastrongylidae; genus Angiostrongylus; species Angiostrongylus costaricensis. Next base: position 29,550 of record UYYA01003866.1, read on the forward strand.
TATGCTGTCAGTCATTGAGAAGAAACATATAAATAATGGCAGGATGACAAGTTTAATAAGACGAAAAACTGAGAGCCAAGGACTGTTAGCAAGTTCATACTCTTACTCTTCGTCAGATAACGTTCCCAAACAAAATGCTTTATCTAAAAAACCATGCGGTTCTGCGAATCTCTTAAACAGATCTCAGTACATAATGAGCTGCTGCTTCGTGCACTTGAACTAATACTCCTCGTCATTTTCTTGGTAGCTCAGTTGGTTGCTGTAGGCGCTCCATTTTCTGGAAAACTACTTCATGTGGTAGAAAGTTTACAGAGCTTAGATTCCAGAGGTTTTTAATTCTAAATCTCAGAAAAGTACTTGGGCTTGCCATTTTAAAGGTACGACTATGCCAAAAATCTACCAACCAAGGATATTTATGCAATCCATTTCATAGGGCCTATAGAAGTTTGGCGCAGTGGTGTGAGGTGCCCTGTGTTACACACTGGATTAGTCTCTAGTTCGATACCACGCTTCAGACTCACCAAGCCCTCCGCCCTGCAAGCTTGCACATTGCTACAGACTTGTTTGGAAATACTGACTTCGTAGTGGTGCAAGATCACTACAAGTTATTCCATAGGCTAGATATGCACTCAATCACCTCTACGATGCTAGGGTGGCCTCGAGTACTTGGCGCACCCTCAGCGATTGATCAACGGGGAGTGCCTTATGCAAACTAACAAACACTCGCGGCCATTACAAGTAGTGATTTAGTCATTTGGAATCAACTGCATTGGTCGACGGATGTCTGAATTTGTATCTACTCACAAAAGAGAAAACTAATGAATTTTGCGGAATATGGAGGAGAGTACAGGAATCATGTAGACGCTGGGATAGGAACAACGTGTGGTTCCGGATGGTATAAATAAATAAATTAACTAGAAAAAAAAACTCTGCTTAACATTGACATCTGTAAGGAGATTATGAAACTTAGGTGCAGTAGTTGTACATTATAGTTACTCTGTGTCCGGCTGAGAGCAAATCAGCTGAACACCTCAACGATTGGTGAGAACTTGGAATACGGCATCACTTTTGATAGATTCCTACGTTCTCGAACCTCATAAAATTTAGCCCTTACTTCAGATTTCTCCACTCGAATTCGATTTGATTCATTTGTCGTCTGAAAGTAATTATTTTAGTCGCGTAGAACAGCTGTGTGGCCAACTAGTGTTCTTTCCGTTGCCGCTTTATTGATGAAATTGTCCCACTCTATTTCTTTTTCATCGGTAATTTCAATGAAGTTCTCACGGCTTTACTTTCCTCCGTGGTTGAAAACACTATATCGTTTCAGATGGATTTCTCTTAATAACTAGATAGTTTCAAACTCTAAATAATAGGTAATCTAAGATCTAAGCGAGACCTAATCGAACTTCGAAACTACTCTTTTTTAAATAGAGGTAATTTTGGTAAAAGATAGAGTGTGCATTAGAAAGAGTCGAGAGAACTGAGTAATTTCTCACAAGGCTGCTTCCATGTGGCATTCCTAGACGACTCTGTAAAGTCTGGCTTCTCATTCTTTTGGACGTACTTCGTCTACATATAATCCACGGAAAACTTTTGTTGGTCAGAGGATATCCTGAATTGTTTTTAAGCGTGGCTGGTACAAGAAAACCTGTAAATAATCCCAAAAACGAGGAATATCGTTTGCTTTTCAGCTGAGCTGATATTTGAGTTACCGCTGAACAAAAAGTAGCACTCCGATTTTGATTTTAAAAAGTGGTGTATGATCTTCTAAGGTAAGTTCATTAACATATGACATTGGTTTAAGCATCCATTTTGCATGTGTTGTTAAACTGAGGTCACTTTTAAGCTACGGTATTGCTCACTACTACACAACATATACATAATTCGGATCTCTACACTATTGTCGAGTGGGTGATTGACGAATTGTAGGAGTCGCCGTCGTCCTGAAAAAGTTCTGGTCGTAAGACAGGAAGCTCTCCTCCGATCCACGAAAGCTGACGACTGTCTGCAGTGTCGAACTGGCAATTCCCTAGCATTGCCTCTTCGGCTTTCGAGTGAAAATTACTCTCGACCAGCATTGCCCATTCGTAAAGAGAGGATTCTCAAGGTACTCAAGTTGCAGCCGAGTTACCCAGAATCCGAGCAAATTTATGGATGACGGATGCAAGGTAACGAAACGAATGGAAATCTTGAGAGTCATGCAGCATGTGTGGATGTGGCTTATAGGTATCTAGGCAGCTAGGTATTGTAAAATGTATTTCTTTCTTACAACTATGTTAGTACTCAACTTTAATTCGTTAGCGTTCGGAAGCAAGTAATGTAGAGACGTTGAGAAGCAGTGAACCAGAATTCGTAGTGTTTTCGAAAGCACCGAGATGAGTTGGATCAAACAACAGTCAGTTATGCAAACAGTCAACCGATGAGAAAGAATTTCAAAAAATAGCCAACCTTTTCGAAAACACGAGCTGATTTATCACCAGCTGATAGTTTGAAAGCAAGTTCTCAAGGATAGGTCGATCCTCGTTCCTTGTAGCATGGTTGAGAGGAAGTTTTTGAAACAACTTGAAAGCGATCTCGTACGAACTGCGAGGTTCATTGAAGGGTTCATAGAATATGTTGAGATTTTAGCTTGTCTTCTTCTTCTTCAGAAATCCTTAATCCTTCAAAACATTACGATTCTGGCCATCTTTAAAAACACTGCATTATTCACGCAGCCTGTGAGAACCTTAAGGAGGTTTGAAGAAGAATCTCAGAATCAATATCTATCTATGGAACACGTTTATCCAACTGTGTTAGCATAATTGAGAAGCAATCACAATGATGCTGAGATATTTGCAAAACTTCGGACCATAGGTGTTTCACATAATACCCTACCATGAAAAATTATAGTATTCAGTAAATAAAAGGTTAACATAGTTCATAAGCGGTAGTGCTGGCCAGTTTTGTAATCCGAATTTTGGCAAGATGAGTGATATAAAAAAGCAGGACGTACTTCCGTCATCGTAGTGGATTCCAGACGATTCATTGAGGCCTTATAAAACTATTGCTTAGTTGTATTATAATTTTTTAGTGTTTTAAAACAAGAAACACATGTAGCACTATGATTCGAGGTGGCCTGCAACACACATTTGCTCTTTGGTTCGATCTCGTGCAGCGTTCAAACTAAGCCCGCCATCCCCTGGAGTAAGCAGGTTTGTATCCGGAAAATATAGAAGAATAAGAAAAAACACTAGATTCATAGATCCGTGGACTACAGCAAATCACGGACTAGGCCATATATGAGTTCAACCACTTCAACGATAATTTAATGAAACCTAATGCATGGCGCTTCTCTAAAGGATTGATCGATACAGAACGCTTTATCCTTCATCCTTCTTTGTCTGAAAAAAGGGATTATAAAGAAGCTTTAGGAAGATGATCAAGTACAAAGAATTCCTGTCAACAACACTAAACATTTTAGTAGGCTATGTACGAGACGGCAATGACACTAACAAAAACTCTAAACGGAATTTTTTCGAGAAAAAGAAAAGCTGATGAACCTTCGTCAGAATGACAATGGTAGTGTACTCATTTTAAATGGACTACATTGGTTGTCTTGTCCCTGAACATCGGCGGTGAAGGAGAAAAATTTCTCATCAATAAGTTAGTTTTAGTTCCCAGGATCGACTTTCTCTTAACCTCGGCATTGGAATATGAATGTGTCGTTTTCTTGTTCAGCAATCGCGAGGTTTTTAAACAGCATACATTTACTTCCATAGAAAAAAAACAATACAATACAACGCTAGCTGACGTTTCGGCAGTATCGCCTTCTTCAGAGCCTGGAAAGGTATGCTGATATACAATCTACTAGGCCAAACGCTTCAATAACACTTACAAAAAGACGAAAAACTCCTTGGTAATTACATGATCAACAGCTTCTCGAAAAACTCACCGCTTTTTTCGTGACTTCCAATGAGGAAGTTTGGAACAGCTGATTATAGTCGCATATGGTTGACAACACCATCCCACATCAAAAATCGATGCGAACATACGGGATCAGGTCGCGTATGACCTCCGGGCATTCATCCCTGCTATTCATTGTAGGGTTTTTGGCATTTATCCAAAAATGCCTCAAAAAGTTTTCGCGCTGGTGTTTTGGACTCCTGTGCAAGGATATTGACTTTTACTTCAAAATCGTCTCCGCTATGCTTTTGTATCCTATGCGTGCCTAGTGGGGTGCTTCGTCTTAGTTTTCGTTTGCCATCTAGGTGTTCTTTTATGCGAATACATGAAGGTCTGCCCGTTTCGCCAATATGTTCGTCTCCACAAGTACCACAAGAGATCAGGTATATCGTACCTGAGCTCATGCAATCACTGTCCCTGCCGTAAGGGTAAATTAGGCAATTTATTGTTTCACACAGACGGTCATACAGGCGGTTACGAACTAATTGACGACGTAGAGTAACCGGTGGTATTTCAACTATCGCTATCGATTCCTCTAGACCTGGCCTTCTTAAGCATCGTATTAAGTTAGTTTTACTTTTAAGAAGTGCTAACGAAGAAGAAGACATAGAAAAGACTGTGTATGAGAACTTGAGTTACCAGCTGCAGAATAGAACGAGCTTGTTGACTTGATTAATGAATAGATCTGAATTTCCGATCGTTGAATTTCCTCTTCTTCGTTATGATTCTTAAGGGATTAGCCCGCTACCGATAGTAACCGTGCAAACATATTCATTGCATAGGAGGTTCTTCTAAAACGAATTCTAGAACTTCGTATCTTCTTCTCTTCAAATTTATCGGAATATTTTTTCAGAGCGGATGTACAGAATCGCACTAGTGGAGAGATTATATTGCCATGAAGATATTCAAGGTGTTTAAAGAGTCTTCATCTCCATTTGCGCAAGCACTTGAACGAACCAGTGCTCTTGAATCACTGAGCTCTTCAGCTTGAGCATCGGGCTGCTCGGCCTTCGCCCCTCAAGGTTCGAATCACCGACCTCTTTAGCCTGGGCTCCGATCTGCTCGGTCCTCGCCCCTCAGCGTCGAAATCACAGAGCTCTTCAGCACGGGCTCCAATCTTTTCGGCCCTTTCGGCGCGATGCGCGCAAATAGGTGTTGCCGCACACGTGGGGGTGGGGCGGATATGATTCTCGCTGAAGCCCCGTCGCCTAGAGCCGCGACGCGTACGCGCGCGTCGGCGACAACCCTCAGGGCCAATCAACTTTGTCATTCACTCCGTCAGCTCGAGCGTATTTCTCTCAGGATTCTTTGTCTTTGTCAGCGCTTCTGCTTATGTCCTCTTTTCACCGAAGCCCTCATTACTCTAATTTTATATGGGTGCTTCGTTCCTAATCCTTACCGCTTTCAGTTCTCCGAAAAATAATCCATGATACTTAATCCTTTGTTGACATTGTGTTCATCGCGTCCTTATGCTTGACTGGCAAGTTGCATGTCATCTCCTGAAACCATCTACAGTAAGAAATCGTTATCGTATTCAGGGAGGTACTGTACTCTGTCCTGGGCTCTCGGCTACCCATTTCTGTGAGGCTGGATCCTATTTACCACTTTCGAACCCAGCTAATTTCTTCTAAACACTTTCGTTAGCTCAACAGACTTACTGTCATTTCTCACTGGACATTATTCGATGTGGCCGGTTTGTACAAGATATCATAGCCTTTTTAACTTTGTGCCAGGAGAACTTCATGTGACGATCAGCTCTACTTCGCCCTGAACATTTCCTGTGTCGGCGTAGTTATGGAAATATATGGTAATTTTGTCCGTGGGATCTAAGCATATGTTATGTGTATAGCACGTAAATATATGTGTATGGATGTATGGGTTGATTGAATGAATGAGAGAATATTCGTGACGAGCAGTGGATATTCAAACGAGAATTACGTACTATTATCGTAGTAGATGTGTGGACAAAGTGAGTCGATGCTTTTCTGTTCTCGGCCGCGGTTCACACCTATCGGCTTACCACCTACTCATATACATACGTATATACACAGCACATACATATACACATGCACACATATACACACACGCGCATATACAGAACTCGGATAGCTTACTGTTGTCAAACTCTAATGTATTGAGAGTGAGTTCGGAAATCCCCTATAACGGCCAGTTTTCTGCTGACTAGAAGTCTCGTTAGAAGGCCACCTCAGTGGTATATTTTATTTCCTAGGACCGACTTTCTATTAAATTCTGCATTGTTCAATAAGTCCGTGTTTCATTCCTAAGCAGACACGAAGTTGTCAGTAAAAGGTCTACATGTGCTCAGCAAAATTCACAGCTGAATCCTGGATATTTCTCCAGTATAATGTAAAAGGTTCATGCTGTACTCTTTAAACACTTGAGAGAAGCCGTTTACAGAAATATTCCTTGAGAATTATCAGACTAGAAGACGGTCGAATCTATGAATTCCGCTGAAATCACCGCATATATGGAGTGAAGATTCTTCGCGGCACGATATATTCAGCGATTTGCCAGGAATGGCATAGAGAAGAGGGGAGAGTTAATGGATATTTCTAATGGAAATCCTTTTGCTTCTTCTTCGGCTGCTATTCAATATTGCTTCATGCCTTGGCGCTTCACATCCTCAGCGAGATGAGCACATAGCGTTACTGACGGCTCGAGCGCTTTACAGGTGTTTTCTGTTTTTCACAGATTCATTATCTCATACCTGCTAATCTATGTATTTCGTTGCTATTCAGATCGTGGTCTACTGTCTGTTCATTTTTGTTACTATCTTTCACTTAAATAACCTTAGTGAAAAGTAGATTTAGTAGAAAGAAAAGTAGAAAGTAGAAAGAAAGAAAGAAAGTAGTAGAAAGTAGCAGTCGAGAGTTGACTCAGTCATTCTAATTATGATTCCGACTATCGATCATCGATTAGTTAAGAAAATATTTGTCGGCTCGTAGTGTCCTCTATGAAGCTTGGGATTGTTGAATGGCGGTCTAATTTTCTGGATTAAGTCAGCACTAGGCTAATGGGTACTTTACTGACGGGAAAATGTAAGGAATCTTAGTGTGGATGAACCATTGAAGCTCGTCATACCTCGGTTATGCGGTGCATTTCCTGAAATCACGGCAACATCAAGGAACTTTTACTTTTTATTATCACCGTGAGGCTTTTTGTGATTTCACGTTTTAGCATAGGAAGAAGTAAGGTGATGATGTTTCCGTTCGCTTTTTTTCTCTGAATTATAAAAAAGAAGATCCGGGAAACTGGAGAGAAATGCGTTTACCAATGTGAATCAACTTGGGCGTAGTTGTTTGGTGTTATTAGTGACGTAAACACAAAGTGCCTTCTGCATTTACACGAAATCCTTGTACTCTCATGAAGGCTTGAATAAAAATAATGAAGTTTATCCCTCGATATTTAAGTAATTTCGTTCGTACTTTTGTTTTGGAGGAATTCTACTACATCATGCATTAATAATCCCTAATAACCTTTATCACCTTTCTAACACGGTATATGCTTTTTCTCCAGTATTTTATTTAGCTTTTCTTCGACATCCAGAGCAGACCATCCTCTCGCACTTTTTAGCAATCACGGACGAAGTGGCCAGTTTTTCTCCATGGTTTCCCTCAAAGTATGGGGAAGTGCAAAAGCATCGAGGATGATTTTCTACACTTTTAATATTTTCCACTTACAATCTTAACTCTTTTATTTACTGCCTTTTTCTTCTTAATGGCAGGGTATGTTGTGAAATATAACTCGTATGAAGTGCTGAGATATTTGCAAAACTCCGGACCACAGGTGTATGCAGTGGGGAACGAACACGCGCTGTTGTCCTTACCGGGTAGCAGCGCACTTCACCACTACACCATCCGGGTCCTTCGTTTTGCCTGTCTCTCAACTAGTTCTAGCGATTGTATCGAAACGAAGGATCCGATTGGTGTAGTGGTGAAGTGCGCTGCTCCCCGATAAGGACAACAGCGTGTGTTCGTTCCCCACCGCATACACCTGCGGTCCGGAGTTTTGCAAATATCTCAGCACTTCATACGAGTTATATTTTCCACTTAACTTGATTAATAGGGCGAGTCCTGGCATAAGCTGCTTGACTAATTCTCTAACTAAGCACTGGTTCATTCATGCGTTTTATTCCTTTAGATCTCGCAGTGTGAGAAGTGTGATTGAAATTGATAGGATCAATTCCTAATCACTTGTCATTGACACTTTTAAAAAGACTTTTTTGCCATTCCTCATGCTTTGGAGCACTTTTTCGTTATGTCAAATCACCCGTGTCACACCTGTATTTTCGTTGATCGTCGGGTGACTCAAGAGGTCACCGGTAGATCTTCCATTTCTCTCTGTCGCTTGTAAGAGTAGTCCAGTGGGTTCAGCGCTCTCAAGAGACTCGTTGAACATCATATCTTTCTTCTAGAGTTTTTGTGAAGAACTCTGACCATGTTGTATCAAATAAAGCCGAAAAATCACGCCGCCACATAGAAGCGTCTCTTCAAAGAGCCGGAGTGCATCACGTATGGTTCGATGCTTTCAAAAGCGGCGTCGGCAAGAGGATACGGTAGTGGTGATGATGTCCTTTAGGTATTTGTATGCGATTATTTTCAGAAGTCTCACTTACAGCCGGGCTTTCTGATTCGCCATCGTTGTTGACAGATTTGACTTCTCCCTCTATACATCATTGATCGCTACCCCGTGTGCAGTATGGAGTCCGTTATGCTCGTTGTCGCATTTTCATCATCCATCGTTCGAAGAAAAACTGTGACTGTTATTAATTGTACTATTTTGAGTGCAGTACCGTAATGCTCGGAATTACACTAATTCCAGTAAATAAACTCTCGTAATTCCCGATTTTTCATTGTTGACACGCTCTTCCCACGCGTCTCTCGTCGCTTCCGTCCTGTCGTCTTCATAATCGAATTGTTAAGATTTCAAAGAACGCACACTAAGCGCTTCACTGAGTGTCTGTGATTTGAGATTTCTAATTAAACGTGAAATTGTTGTTGTTGTTTGAGAGAGAAATCTAGTTTTTTTTTTAGGAGACTGTGAAGGAGACATTACTAAAAGAGTCTATAAGCATAGGTTGGTAAGCAGTAATAGATGTTTTTTCGTTAGTTAGTTCTTAGTGCGATATCGGAGAGGTCTAGAACGGCCTATATTCTGGTGCTACGAAGGAAAGGACTTTAAAGATGTTCTAAACATAATTTCTCATTGCTAAACATATCCCAGTAGACGACGGTATGACTGAGCTTCTACTACAGAAATATGCTGCCACCTGTTACAAAAACCAACTGCCGTTTTTTTTTTGCCAGAAGCCGTTGGTTTAATCTGGACGGCCTTTCCATTGTGGGATACTTTAAATGAGATGGATAGCAGAGAGAATAAAGCTTCCAGAACGATAGGACGGAACTGCTAGTTTTTTTTTTAACGGAAATTAAGTGATTCCTAAGAAGGCGATGTGAGAAATGATGTGAGCTAATGTCATCTCCTTTAAAGTTCATTTAACACGAAGTAAAAATCATGGGGATTCTATGGGAATCGGTATAATCCTTGTGCACAGCTCTTCCTGTCCTCAAATATGTTTGAGGTTAATTTCGTATGTAGCGCATCGGTTAGAGGTCACAGCAATGCATACGTCATTGGTTCGATATCGTGACTCGAACGAACGAAACTCTCCATTACTCGGGGTTGGTAATTTCCTACCAAACTTGTCTGGGGTGATAAGTGCGGTGACTTATTGAAGTGATAGACCTCTACAAGATATTGTGCAGGACGGATAAGCACTCAATCACCTCTTCGATGCTATGAATAGAGTCCAGCGCATGGATGGCTTATCTATAAGGGGATGGTCAACCTGGCGTGTTTCATTTTTTGCCTTATGATGCCGTTTTTTATGAAACTTCGACACCAACGATCAATATACTGGTTGTAGGTAAGCTTGCATGTAAGGTTGTCAGTTGGACGTAGGTGGTTTTCACCTCCGGGATATTACTTTCGCACCGCTCATCCTTGGCCATTGTTGTTTTCTCAGGGGTTGTCAGGCATCGAAAATCAATGTTCATGTTGAAAATACCTTTGTAAGTGCTCATTCATTTGCCAATTCTATATGTCCGTACATTCTGCGTATGGCCAAATCCGATTTGATTGCTGGATTTCATTGCACCAACTTTTTATTTCGCTTAACATTGCTGTTGTTATGCATGGTCTTTCTTTCTTCGATTAGTGTATTGAGATTCAAGTTTCGATTTTTGGAGCAAGGGATAAAAGGATGAAGCGTTCGACTTTGATCAGTCCTTGAGGGTTGCGCCATGCATTCGACTTCACCAAATATCGTTGAAGATGACTGTGATGAATATCTGGCCTATGCGAGTTGCAGTGGCCCACGTAAGTGTACTGTTCTCTCAGATAAATGTGGTATCAATTTTCCGACTCCGGAAAGATGGAAAGCTTGGTTTACAAGACACGGGATAATTTCGAGAACCCTCTATGTGTAGCTGGAAAACTCTAATAACTGCGTGACACACGCCATGGTGTTTGGGATGCTTAATAAAATCGGAACTCGACATAACCATTTCGTAACCGCGAATGTTCGACCATTCCAAGCTCATATGCTTCTTTTCCGCTAAAGTGGTTTTTTTTTAAAATATAACTACTTGAAGTCGCAAGGTTAATTCTTTTTTTTATTTACTGGTTATTACATTTTTTTCACGGCAGGGTATTATGTGTGATACAAGTACAATGGTGCTGAGTTATTGCAAAACTCCGAACAGTAGGTGTCTGCGGTGGGGAACGAACGCACTATTATCCTTTCCGGCTGGTGCCGCGTTCACTACCACAGCATGCGGGTTCTTCGTTTCGCATGTCTCTTAGGTAGTTTTCTACTGATCAGTGCCATCAGCCGTCATTCGTCAACGGGATTGATCTGGAGAGCCCAAATCGGAAGTGAACCCAGTAACTGTTTCAATCGTTCGGCTTAGACGAGGTACATGCTTTATTCGGCTAACGTCCGATGATCCGAATTGATGTCCACAGTCTATGTCTTGCTATGTACTGTTTTTCTTCTACTGTTTTATGCAACTTCTTCTTTGGCAAAGCTGAAAGCTATGATTTAAAAAAAAGGGAACGGAAATTTGGAAATTCATTTTAGAGTGAGTGGGAAGAACCTTTATCGAAGCATTCCGCATCGGTTGAGTTATCAGTGTTTTCACTTCGCAAACTCTGTTTATTTATGTATAAATTATGTCTAAAACATGTTAGAAACTTATTTACAAGTAGAGGTCGGTAGTGTGACGTTCAAGTTCGATTGTTCGATTTGTTCTTAAAACGAGTAAGTTGGAGTTCAGCAGTTTACGAAGTATTGGGCACTGTTGAACATCGGAAATTGAGGTTGGTTATGGTGTTTTAGTTAAGAAAGATTATTTTAGGCTTTGCTATTCAAAACTCGCAACTGCTGAGTAAAAATAGAGAATTGTTTATAAGAGGGATTCACGAAGACAAAAATGACTCTTGGGTGTGCTGTAAATTCGTAGCGAATTGTGAGCTTCTTTATTTCGACCGATATTCTAGAAATTTCTTCGACTTCTTTGGACAGAATTCTTGCCTCCTATAGTCCGAGTAAAAGATTCGTAGCCGATTTTTAAATGAGCTGAGGCGAATTCATCAACCCTTGTTTGATGCCTTCAGTCCGTCTTGGACATTGTTAAGCGCCAAAATACTGAAGTAGACGAATTTTGATGACAATATTTAGCAAAGAAGCAACTCCATTCAGTCAAATTTGCTCTTTTTTGAATATTTAGAGATTGAAATAGTCTTTTTGCCAATACAGGATATATTTACATCGAGTCTAAGATACTGATGAGGAGTAAGTGCAAAAGTTATTTATTCCCTGAAGATGCGCCATGAACTCTAGTTTCCAGTTGCAGCGTTGTAGAGGTAATTGAGTGCATATTTCACCGATACAGTGACTTGCTGAGGGCGACCGATGTATGAGCGCAGTGTTTTGCATCCTCTCAGTACCAATTTGTCGCCGATAGGTTGACAGATGGAGGTGGAGGGAGGAGGACTAGAAGGAAGATTGGTTTGCTCGCGGTTGCCGGATCGAACCAAGCGTGGGATGTGCACTGTGTAGAATCTCTAACCACTGCGCTTCACCCACTTGTCAACTCGGCTTTCATGCAGTCTGTCTAATTTGGTGATCAGGATTTTCTAGTTCAAATGATTCTTGTACTTTATTTTTCCTTTATCCTTCGTGTACAGGAATTATTTCGAGGACATGAAAGAATTTTTTCATTGAGCTATGTAAGGAATTTTGGGGATTTATAGTGCAACAGTAGTAGGTTCCTAGTGCAGTTGTCGATTACGAAAGCTCTTAACAGCTGGCTGTTCTCGGGTGGATCCAATTCTTTTCATATGTCGGCTTTCAGCGGCAAAATATGGAGTATTTGGAGTTAGCAGTTTCCTAGAAGTGTCTCAGATATCTGGATGCTAACATCTAGGTGCTCTATAAAGAATTACCGTATTTTTTCAGTGATTACTATCGTGAATCTTTGCTTTATGTGTGTCAGAGTGAAAAGCAAAGAAGTCGGTATAGTGCATATCCATCGTCGTCCGATTGGTAATTAGCTAGAGTGATTCAAGAGAACTCGTCATAATAAAAACTCAGGGACTCGGATTCAGAAATGCGATGGCAAATCTTCTTTGCAGAACTAAAGGACTACGTTTTTTCTCTTGACATTTGAAACGGTGAGAATTCTGGATAACTGCGAAGAATTTGTTAATAACTGGAATATCTGAAGACCTGGCATTTAGGCTCGAGATTCTTATAGAAGAGACCTCGTTCTATCGTTCCCTATGTATATTTTTTTGAAATTGAAAAATGAAAGTGTAAAAGGAAGCTAATGATTTTTGATTTCTAACGATGTTGTAGAAAGCGATGCAGTCACTGACGACGCATTCGAGGAATCGTCCCAGAAAATGTAGATTTTGTCTTGGTAGGATTAGACGGTTTGTACCTTGTCCCCAAAGAGCCGTAGGTTCCAGCATTTGCAATTTTAAAGTTTGTGATATGTTATTTTCAACTCGACAACCTAAACACCGTACCCAGCCACTTATGAGTCATATACGACTCATTTTAGTGCATTGTGTCATGCGATGCCTGTCCTTGAAACATGCTCATTTTAGCAAGCATCAGTGGGATCGAGTTTGAAAATATAGTTGTAGCTGCCTTTATTCTGTCCAAGAAGTGTCACACTTTTGCTGTGTCTTTACTTTGTATGAGCACGAATCTTGGATACTGATATTGCTTTTATTACGATGAGGTTGTTTCCGAGCAGATATGAGAGATTGTGGTTGACCAGTGCGGAGTTAAATGGGAGACCGTGGGTGTATTGCCGCTTACACCTTTATAATCTGTTTTGTTTGCTCGCTCATTGGATTCTTTTCTATTCTAATTGTGTTTTTTTGTCTATAAACTTTTCTGAGGACAAGTAGTTTCCATTGCTTTTCTTGATGAGGAAATAAGGTTGTTGTTTTACTTTTTATTCGCAAAAAATCTGACGCTTCGGAGGATTTCGCCTTCTTTAAAGCCTGGAAAGGTCAAGTTGACTGCGGCCTCCTCGGCCAAACACCTCCATAAATAAAACAAAGACATAAAACCAAGATTCCAATCGCATTGAAAGCATAATAGCTTTTTCGCACACTCACAGCTTTCTGTGAGTCTTCCACTGAATATTTCACGAAGAGACCAACCGCACAGAGGTCACATGGATGGGTAATGTGCCTCTGTCACATTAAAATATCGTTCTTAAATGTTGTGTGAGATCTTGCGTGATAGTTTAAGCTTACGGAGAGTTCTAGAGGTCAGAAGGTCTGTGGCATAAAAATGCAATAAGACTATGAATTTGTTGTAGATTTTCGTTTTCGCAGTGTCGCTTTTATGGCTGATGACTTCATTACGGTGTGTATAAACTTCAGCGGTTTTCCTTGCAGGACCCGATGAGTGCTGCGTGCTGTCGCTCTGCTTAGAATGCTGCTCGCAGTGCGATGATGGAGCCAGCCGGCGATGTGTATAGTGGAGCGACTGCTCGAGCTCTCGATATGTTCAATCGTCGTGGTTCTGTGATCGCTGTCGTCATCGGAGGTGCTAAACTTAGAAGGAATTTATTGATTTCTTAGTTATAACGATGCATATTTTCGACATATATTTCGACCAAACTTAGAATTCTCCGATTGTTGTCATGTCTGCTTTTATAGTTCGTCCGTCTACATCCGGAAAATTCCGAATAATCTCTAGAAGAATGTCATTCATGAGCATCTATATTTACATCCTTTGTGAAAATTATACGGATGGTCACATTCCATGAAATGCTGACGGCCAGAGAAACAATTCCAGAGAGACGGAAATCCGCCGAGCTGTTTGACGTTGAGAACTAGAACGTGTTAGTAACCTCGTATCAAGTCTTCAGAAATACTTCACAGGAAAGGGTTTTCCGGAAAACTTTAAAAAATTTTGTTGCTAGTTGTGGTGTGAGTTCCACAGTATGTTGGGTGAAAATAACGCCACAAAGGGATTTAAGAACACCTAACGACCAAGAGGCATTGTAAACAAGGTACTCTATTAATTCAGGAATGGCAGGAGAACTCGTGAAAACTCACTTAGTTTTTTCTCAACAAAGAGACGTCATCTATACAATATGTGGTCCCGTGAATTAGCGAGTCTGTCATGAAGGCACCAATAAAGTCTACATTTTTCCTTGTTCACTGTGTTTCTCTTACTCGAAAAACTCGAGCAGCATTACAGTTTTTGTGTGAGGTATTCTATTTTTACAGGTTTTAAGAGAAAATAGCCGTGGCCATTTTGGCATGAACTGACATGATAGCTGAGAATAATCTCGGGTAATTTCTCTAGGCTCTCAAAGAATCGATGTGCAGTTTATTTATTGCTGGCCAACAACCTCCAATTTTCTTAGTTGTCACTGGTTTTCCAACAGTCTTGGCACAATCGAGATCATGTCGGTAATTCACACACATGGGAAGAGTAGCCACACACGTTTGCATAGATATTTATACGCTTATGTATGAAGTAGAAGACAGTTTGGTCCAAAAAAAAGTTAATCTTCGGAATTCTGAACTTATTATCTTACACTTGCTATTCGCCACGAAGCCTAGAAACTAACTGGCTCAAGATCCATAGTATTCTGCAAACGCTTATGCAGTGATTCATGCTTATGATTCAGGAATGAATTGGTTGTCAGGAAGGTAGCTAAAGGTCTATTAGTTTTCCAAGAGGAAAATCCGTCGCACTTGTTTTCATAAGCATAAGATTGATTTTAAGCATAAAAAGCTCTACAAAATGTTTAATAAATAAAGTGTTGCTCTGGATCGGCTGCTAAGGAAGTACCTTATTGTTCTGTAGCCGATCAAAGGGTCTTGTTATTGAACGAGAACTTAGGAAAAGCATGGCTTCAAGTGGAACTTTATGCAAAGAAATCGAGTTCCTACAGAAGTGTTCGGGCCGAAAAATCCTTCTCTAAAAACTCTCTTTGTATTCTTCTAAGTTTATTGGTTTAGAAACACTGAAATGACTTCAGCTCACAGTGGTTAGCAGGCATACACAGAATAACAGGAAACATTTTTATCGATTAACTAAGGGTTCAGTTGAGATGAATGGGAGCTCTTCGTCATCACTCTTAGAATGTGAGCTGTTATTTGCTTTTTCAGGAAACACACCGGAATTGGTGTCGTCGTGCGTTTCTTCGTCGTCGACGGCTATTCCGCCCGATCACCCTTCCAGTAATTCCGATATGGAAACCCATGGTTCTGTTGATCCGCAGAAGTAAGTACATTTTTTATTAGTGGCTTTCTTAATTTGCTAACTAGAAGTACTAACTACAGTCGAATTGTACATCATTGTGAGTGTCGCGGTAAAAATAAAAATAATAGGATAAAGCTTTCGGCTTTGATCAACCCTGAGGAATCCACCATGCGTTCGACTTCATTAAACATCGCTGTAGGTGACTGAATGCATGCCTGGCCCTTATAATGACTCGCGGTAGCCTACCGATGTATCGAGCCAGTGCTGCTATCCTTCCAGACAAGTCTGGTACCAATTTGCCGACCCTGGAAGGATAGAGGGCTTGGTGGGCCTGGGACGCGGGATACTCCTGCGCCACACGCTCCCAGTATCGCTGTAGTATTAAAAAAACAAACATTCCAAACTGAAGATCACACTTTAGTTTTCGTTGAGTTTTGTAATTATTTTAGGTGGTCTAAAAGATGATGTATCTTTTTATTGCACTTGTGGTGCTCTTTATGTTCATGATATTTCCCTATTTTCCTGGTTTATTAATCAAATGCCTACGTTTTTTTTTCTGTTGCAGTTTTACATCTTGTCTCCAAAATGCTTGAAATATGCTGAAAACAGATCTGCTTCTTAAGGTTTCCACGTATATTCATGCATAAAGAGCGCATGTATTAGCTTTCCTATCACGCTATAAATGTGAATTATTACAGAATTATTGAGGACAGATGTCTGTTTTTGAGTGAGAATTGAAGAGAAAGAAGACAGATCTACTTCTATAGTCACTTTCCTCATCAAAAATACCAATTATCTAGAAAAGAGCGGAGAAGGGAATCACATTTAAGCAGAAGACGGTTTTCATACGCATTCAATAGAGTTTCACTTCCTCAGCAACCTCTGACGTCGGCGGCAGCATCTGTCGGCGTAGCTTGGAAGGGCCAACGGCAGCGGCGGATTCTAGCGGAACGAAAAGGACTTCCGCTTAGTTTATGGGCTTTCATGATTTCTTGATAGATTACTACTCTTATTGTCAACGTCTTTGCAGGGACATACAGAAAAATCGAGTTTCTTCGAGATATAATGAAGGATTCCAAACTTATCAGCTACTTCCTCCTCATCTTAAACTATTTTCCTACAGACTATCCTTTAATAGTGTTCAACTGATATCTGTGGTCTTTCTTTTAGCTTCCTTTAAATGGAATATATTTCTAAATTTTAAGAGATCGTTCTTATCAAAATTAACACCTACACATAAAAAAAGCACAATAAGCACTTACTTGGATGCTTGGATGGCCTGTCCTCACTAGTTGTGCAGTCCGCACCATATTCTCCATTTTTCGGAGTTTTGCTGGTTCAGCTACTATGTTTCCCTGGATTTCCGAGGTCAGCCTGGCCAAAGTCTGCCCCAGGTCGCGGCCCCTGTGGATCAGAGGGAGATTTGCCACCATGCGACTTTTATACCAGGACAGTGGTGTTTCCTGGTATTGGTTTACTCTTAGCTAGGTTTTCCAATGGAAATACCGTACTCCTTTTCTGTTTGGGATACTCTGCCCGGAGATGAATCCTCCTGCTGTACATCGCAGACCGACACTCAGGAACATCTCCCACTCACGATGAGGTAGTAAACCGTTAGCAGAAAAAAAGTGAAATTTGAGGAAGAACTGTCAACTTGTGAAGCTGTTTAAGTATAAGCACAAATTAACGAGTTAACCAATTCTTGAGATAAATATAGCATAATTTTCTGTTTTTGTATACGATTTTGTTCTTTTAAACTTTTCAACGCTCTTATTAACTCTTCAATATTATTAGATTCTGAATATTCTAAACAAGTGAGCGCATTTTGGTCTAATTTTTAAAAATTAATTTTGCAAGACAATAGTTTATAAGTGTTTGATTTATTTTTCATTTTTCATTCATTTATTCTTCATTTTTCACTGAAAGGGTTGCCTGACTAGTGTGGTTATGTCTAAATTCACATCTAGAGAAGCAAAATGGTACGGAAATTATTGTTCACGCACAAAAGAAGCCCACGTCCACTTCCATTTTATTCTTTCATAGTTAAATTTATATTGGGAACTGAAACTATGGGCGGGATAGTTTTCCGCACCAACATAGACATAACGCTGTTCTGTGATAAGTGACTAGAGATAAGTCGATAAAAGAAGAATGCACCATTTACAGCGATTGGCGACCACCGTACCCACGTCTAATAGCATTCCATGACTGCCTCTCACTTGCTTCGGCCTGGTCACTCGGGCTCAATTCGTCACTGCTCGACGACAAACCAACTGGTTCGTTTTTGTTGTCGTATATTCCACATCTGTCAACTTCTAATTTGTCTGCTATTGAAATCTAATAGTTTTTACTCCCATCAAAGGCTTTTCTATTCGGCTGTTTCGGAGATGAGGTTCTACCAGGTCTTTATTGTAAAAGTTCTCGGCGTTCATCAATCTCTGAGGGATGTGCCATGCATTCGACCACATCAAGCATCGTTAGAGCTGATTGAATGCATATTTGGTCTATACATAATACTCGCTAATACAATGACTCGCGGTGTATCGGGTCAGCGCTGCTATCTTCCCAGAAAGATCTGGTACAAATTTCTCCAACCCCAGAGGGATGGAAGGCTTGGTGAACCTGGGATACGGGATCGATCCCATGTCTTGCAGGACGCCTATAACCACTGCGACACATTCATCCTTTACATTTCTCCATTTACTGTCGTACGGAAAATTTTATGGATCCTTTATGAGCACAAATAGTGGTTCTTGAAGTGTATTTTCCATTTGAGGAATATCTTTATTACATTAGGAACTTTATTAGTGATGTTGTACTGTGAAAATAATTATACTATTATAATATTAACTTTTTTATCTACTGCCTTTTAAAATTTTTAACGGCAGGGTATTATGTAAAATACACCCACAATGTTGTTTTGCGAAACTCCGAACCACAGCTGTCTGTGGTGGGGAACAAACACGCTACAAACTTTTTCGCGGACAAGCGAGTTCACCGCCTTACCATGCTTGTCCTTCGTTTCGCCTTTCTCTGAAGTGGTTTTCTATATACCGGTGCCATCAGCAATCATCCATCAACGGGATTGATCTTAGGAGCCCAAATCACCACTAAAGCCAGTTAAACTAAGTTAAAGGCTGTCGTCGAAGGGCTGTGCCATACACCTGCAGTCCGGAGTTTTGAAAAGAGCTCAGCATCATTGTGGTTCTACTGTTATGCTTCGCAAAATTATACTGTTGTAGTTGTTATACTTGTAATGCTATTATTGTGCTGTTATACCTATTATATTATTACTTACTATTATAATTATGCTATAGTTTATATGGTATTGTTTTACTTTATTACTGATGTTAGCCTTTTTATTTACTTCCTACTGTCATTTTTCACGGCGAGGTATTGTGTGAAATGCAACCACAGTGATGCCGAGATATTCGCAAAACTTGAACTCCAGCCCAGATCGAACCAGGACTACCATTTTCGAGGGCTCGCGTGTTACATACTGCACCACTGAGGTCATATTAATGACGCTTAGAACCATTTATTTGGCAAGGTTGCCAACTTCTTAGTAGGAAACCTCCGCTTAGGTGACTCTACTAGAGGAAAATTACGATTATGTAGCGAAGTCGAATACTGAGAAACACCTGCAGTTCCCATAAGTCGGTGAAGCATTTGGAGGTGGCTGAAGTTACGATTTCTGGAACTTTTTGCGAAATCTTTTGTAAGCTGCCCTACGTTGTGGTAGTATTCTCGATCTTCATTCTTTGTGCAGAACAATCTCCTTTTTTTTTCTTTGGCCGTTTCATTTCCAGGAACTGAGTAGGATTATAGTCTTAACCTTTTTATTTACTGCCTCAATGATGGTGAGATATTTGCAAAGCTTTGGACCGCAGATGTCTGCGGTGGGGAACGAATGCGCTATTGTCCTTTTTGGGGAGTAATGCGTTCACCACTACACCATGCGGGTCCTCCGTTTCGACTGTATCTCAGCTGGTTCTATAGATCACTGTCATCAGCAATCACCCATCAACGGGATTGATTTGGGGGCCCAAGTCGGCATTGAACCCAGTTATCATTCATTCATTCAGCATCATTGAAGTTATATTTCGAAATATACTCTGCCATTAAAAAGAATAGGCAGTAAATAAAAAAACGGTTAAGATTGTGATTATAACTGTAGCCTCAGCTTAACTGGGTTCAGTGCCGATTTGGGTTTCCCAGATCAATCCTGTTGATGGGTGATTGCTGATGGCAATGATCGATAGAACTAGCTGAGAGACAGGCAAACGAATGAGCTGCATGACGTGGTGGTGAACGTGTTAGCCCTCGGAAAGGGTAATAGCGCGTTCGTTCTCCACCGCAGACACCTGTGGTCAGGTGTTTTGCAAAAATCTCAGCATCATTATAATTATAGCACGTTTTATTTTCTTCTTGCAAGTAATTTTTATTGCATTTTTGCGTAATACATGAAGTGTTATTTAATCGGTAAAGTTTGCATGCGTGGAGCATGGTAATCTTCATCTCTTCGTTTTTCCTCAGTGATTAGAAACAACTTCAGGTGCTTCCCAAGCGCAATCGCCATGTGAAGACGATTCAGGTGACGGCAAATCCAATGAAATGCTGGCCAGTTGCCCAGCTTTTAGGTGTGTGTTGTGATTAGTTATATTTTCTTTCATAATACCTTCGAAAAAGAAAAAGAACTCTTCGTTAAACTAAGAGCGTCTTTACGAAACATACCGTAATGCTCTGCTGCTGTACAGACGAATCACAGCCATTCTCATCACTCTCATATCGAGTAGGGTTGGATCTCTCATGTTGCTATCATGCGTTCTTCCCTTCAGTCTAAATTTGTAAATGTTTGCATCCATACGAGATTATTCACAATTTCTGACATCATTTGTTTTACATTTCTGTTCTATGCATATCGAATGGCATACTTTGAGCGGCATTTTTTTTGTTCGATTGTTCCTTCATATGGACATAGGGGGCCTTTTCGCTTTGTCATTATATTCATTACGCAAATTTGGCACTATCTGAGTTCACGACATCATGGAAAGCTATGAGGAGAAATCACATACGTAATTTCTAAGACCGACTTTAAGTTAACTTCGGCATTGAAAAATAAATTTATGTCTTCTAAATAAACAGACACGGTGTCTTTTTTCCTCTTCCTTTTTACATGACTGGTCTTCATATACGTTATGCGGATTCTTGCCAACACTTCATAAATTCCATTTGCTTTCTTGCACTCATTCCCTATGGGAAAACCGATCCTGTGATAGGCATGTTAGGGCGTTATTAAGTTTTGTGGGCCTGAGGAAGCATTTTAGATAAGTTCGATATCAGTTTTTGAACGCTGAAAGAATGGAGCCTTTTTGGCCGAGACCGGATTCGGACAAGGGAAGGCCAGGAAGTTCGTATTGAATGGTATCAGTGCAACTGCTTTACCCATACTCCTTTTTACCGCAAAATTTCTTTCAAAATGACTAATCATTCGGCGAGTTTGTTCTTTAAGGTGATGTTTTTGTAAGTGTTTAACTTTTTGAGAGAAACTAGCCCCAGAGAGTTCATATAGGTGAGAAGTAAGTTCGAAGAAGGCGAAATAAGCCGAAACGCTAGCCGTTGTGAAATAAATATTCTGGTAACGACCTCGTATCTGTTTATTTAGAAAACATTAAGGGACCATAATGCTGAGAAAATATATTGTTGCATCTCACAAGGAAAAATGAGTTGTTACAGGATCGTTGTACTTAAATATACTTTCTAAATTTAATACTACAGTGTTTGTGGGGGAACAGAAAGCCTTACTACTCGTTAATGTATTTCACTAGAAATCTGGGAATAATGACAAGAGTTCAAGGTCATAGTCAATTTTTGTAAAAGTTCAGCATAATGCAAACTCTCCGCTTTTTTATTGCGAGAATAAATTTGGCACTTAACAGGAATTACCTTCGTAAAATCTTTTGATGCGAGAGAAAAATTCTCGGTGCTAACCACTTCTTCACCGATTTCCGCCCACTTGAAGCTTAATGAGAAAGAGCTCAGTTCGTGCGACGTCAAAAACTGTCTTTGTAAGATATAAAACTAAGAAGTCTGCGAAGTAATCTAGATCTTCTCCCTATAAGTATCTGTCATGATCACACACCGATTGCAATGCCAGATGTTCGTCGAAAGCGTGTGTGTATGCGAGTTCAATACTCAAACAGTATAAGCTTGAGCTAACGTCGAAGCATTGGACTAGTATATGTCTTCAGTTTCCTAACCATATCGTGCACAGTCGTTTATTTAGCATCTATTACTGACATTAAAACTGTTGTATTATGCTAAGAAATGGTGCGTTAGTTATCCTACAAAGCGCATCGACTCTGCAACATTTGCTTCGTTGATTTTTTTCTGGATTTCTGACTTTTCGCTGTTAATTTCTTATGGGTAAATTAGATTTTTTTAAATTTATGGTTTAGAAATGAGCTGGGAAGCGAACCAACTCGCCGCCTGGCACTCAGTCGATACACTCGTGATGGTCCACTTGAGGTACATGAATGTGAAAGCTGGATGAGAGAGGTTCGACGGTTACTCTCAGCAAAGTTTCTTCTAATGTCTTATAACAAATCAATCAGGCTGAAAGTTCTAATAAAACTGCCGCTATGCTTTTTTTAAAGTCACAAGCTGCCAATCTCGCTAAAAGATGATGTCTACATCCGAATTTATAGTGGGCTTATGTGGAAACAATAGAAATCGATTTTCGCGATTGCATATTACCTATGTGCATGCGTGCTTCAACCCATTCCATACTATGCTATAGTGTTTGTAAGTGCTGGCTTAATCGAAATGGTTCTTACTTTTCAGAACACTTCTGCTGAAGTGGGAATTTTAGAAGACGTCTCAAATGTCTATTTGGGAGGTCGGCTTTGCGCTGCCAGACAACCTAAGAATGTTATCGAACCACAAGATATCGGATCTTACTACTACCGGCACTGCTTTGCTGGAAGAGGTTCGTCATCCTTTCAAAATGACCAGCTGTTCAAGCAATTTTTATCATATTTCAAGTTTCGTTGAAAATTCAAATATGGAAATATGCTTAGGTATTTAAATAGCTCATTCTCAAATATGTGTTTAGTTTCCTATAGGGGTTCGACTGCCACTTGAGGGCCTGTATTCTTATTTTCTCATTGGATACGATTTCAGTAGAATATGATTTTTTTTGAAATTCCGATGTTTCGAAAGACAGTCACGGGTCCTTGTGAATCTGATGGTTTACTGCCATGCGTGATACATTCTTCCAGGGCAGTAGAGGGTCGTACATATAGTCGACCCGGTCGGGGATCGAATGGACCTCGAATCTCGAAAGCAACTGTGGTTACTGGAAGCCCAAAATGATGAAACTTTCCTTTTTTCAAAATTACATCCATTAAGGTGAAATCTTGGAAGCACTAAGACTGAGTAATTAATATTTGTATCCAAAACTTGTGTATTGTGACGGTTCCATGCGCCAGGAGTTAACCAAGTCACCCTATACTTCTGAGGTTGGCAAAGTATCGGAATAGTCTGGAAGGATAAATACACTGACTTGGTAATTCCTAAAATCGACTTTTTATTAACTTCGGCATTCATCAATAAATCGTTGTTTTTTTTTACATGCAGAGACGACGTTATTGCGCCCTTTATTCACAAACGCCGACGTTTCGGCGGATTTCGCCTTTTTCAGAGCCTGCAAATGTCATGTCGATTGCAGTCTACAGCCAATTATCTCCTTAACCCAGACAAGGAAATCATTAAATTTAGATTTTGATCGCATTACAAACAAAATAGCTTCTTCGTACACTCAGTCATAGTAAACCTCAATTGTGCGAAGAAGCTATTTTGTTCCCAACGCGATCGAGATCTAGATTGTGATTTCTGTGTTGTGGTTATGGAGGTATTTGGCTTAGATTGTTCTCAACTTGACCTTTCCAGGCTCCGAAGAAAGTGAAATCTGCTGAGATGTCAGCTTTTATAAATAAAGGGTGTTGTAAAAAATTCGTATGTTCATGTTATGAAAACGTGCAACATATTCGAGATTCTTTATGGAGTCAAAGCATGACCCTAAGGGATCCATGGAATAAATATACGTGTACGTATACTTATACCTATACCTACACCTATACCTATCTACTCGTGTTCATCACGCAGACGGCCCAAGCTGCTTAGGCACCAGTTCCACGCCACTCCGAGCCAACCAAGTTTCTCATCTCTCTGAGATCGGCAAAATTGTACCTTTCTGGTCCGTTACAGGCTGAATTCCTCTAATCCACCCGGGAGCACCAAGCACGGCTATCTCAGGATTCCAGGGGAGAATTGACTCGATCAACACAACGGTATTCGTGTTGAATACGAAGAATTCTTCAAGCAGCAGTCGAAGCCACACACATGAAAATTCGAAGACTTTCATGGACGGTGAGTGGAAGCAAACGTGCCGAATGCAAGAATTTCTAGGATCCGCGCAGTGTGCTACCTGTGATGTCGGGTCATGTTATAAATTGATAATAACAAATACCTGAATACACTTCGAATTCAGTGGTCGGAAAACAAATTAATTAATAGTTCCCAGGATCGACTTTCTCTTAACCTCGGCATTGGGATATGAATGTGTCGTTTTCTTGTTCAGCAATCGCGAGGTTTTTAAACAGCATACATTTACTTCCATAAAAACACAATACAATACAACGCTAGCTGACGTTTCGGCAGTATCGCCTTCTTCAGAGCCGCTTTTTCGTGACTTCCAATGAGGAAGTTTAGAACAGCTGATTATAGTCGCATGTGGTGATTGCTGAACACCTCGCGATTGCTGAACAAGAAAACGACACATTCAAATTAATTAAATTAATTGTTAATTATTTGTGCAATATTTAAAGGAATCTTGATGACGCTACATGGGAAATTGGTTATACTGTTTACTCATATATTCGGTGAAGGAATTTCTTTAGGCAACAACAATTCCAAAAGTTGCCTGTTTCTGTGTTTTTCAGCTCATGTGGAGTACTTCGGCGTGGACGATGAGCTCGGGCCGATTGCCGTCAGCATGGTACGGGAGGCGACCGAGCGCACCGGTTCGGCCATTTGTCGAGTCATTGTCAGGATAAGCGACGTAAGCTCTTTTATTTACAAGCAAATTATTGTTGGTTTTAATGCCTAAGTAACATTTACGCTATTGTAGGTATTTATTTTTTGTCAGGTGGCGGAAAGCACAGTGGTAATGATGTCCGTCATCACGAGCATCGTGCTAGTTCGGTTCCGCTCTGGGACAGCCAAGCCCCTCATCCCTCCGGGCCTCCGGGGTCGGGAGTTTGGTATCAGACTTGTCTGGGAAAAAGTTACTTCCTAAGTACAGCGATATTATCGTTGTTGTAAAAAGAGAATGTGTAGCGCAGTGTTCGGAGGTGCCCTGCAATACACATGGGATCGATCCCCGCTCCCCAGATCCACCAAGCCCTCTATCATCCCGGGGTCACTAAATTGCTACCAGGCCTGTCTTGGAGAAGAATAGCACTGGCTCGATACATCGATAGGTCTCCGCGAGTCATTGTAAAGGCCAAATATGCATTCAGTCACCTCCAGCGATGCTTAATGAAGTCGAATGTATAGCGTATCTTTTAGGGAAAGATCGACGCTGAGAGCTTTTTTTTTTTTTCGAAACCGACTTCCCCTGAACCTCGGTGTGACTAATCAATATGCATTCTTTCTTGAGAGCTTTATTTATTATACTGAGAGCTTTATTTATTATACTATTTTCTTCTTTGTTATTAATTATAATTATTGCTGTTTTAATACTGTTTAAAACTATTCTTAATTTTATTGGCATCGTTTCTTTTTATTATTTTGGATAGCTGAATTCTTCCATTATTGTATAATTTTTCAGCTGCGAACGATGCGATTGTCGGTACCCGAAGAGGCGCTTTCTGATAGCGCTGATCGCTCAACCAGACCACTCATGAGGGAGCTCATTGAAATGGTACGGGTACTCTTTTTCTTTTTCTTGTTTTTTCTGCATTCCTTTATTCTTTTGTTCTTATTCAATTGCTCCCATATTCTGCTCTTTGGAGGTAAACATTAAGTTAACACATGTAGTTGGATGATATTTTTTTTCTAGAGCTAGATGCTGCAGCAATGCTGTATAGTAATTTGGTTGCTATTTGTCTCTTTGATATGACCTCCTTTAATTAAATGATAAGTATAACAATATTTCTAGATCTGTCCGCAGATTAGTTTCGGTTGTATGCGACCGGCGTTGCAGACACCTCGGATCGAAGAGATGCTGATGAAGATAGACGAACAGCCTATCTACACCCGTTACAAAGTTGGTATAATGTTCTGTAAAGCTGGACAAAGTACAGAAGAGCACATGTATAACAATGGTAAGCGTCTTCTCTGCATTTTACCTACATCGTTATCAGTTGGTTTCTTGAGGAAGTCGACTAAAGTTTTCGAAAAAAAAAAGAATACACCTTCTGTTGAGTTGTGAAGAATTTCTCTTTTTCCTCTCCTGTAAGTTAGATTGGATATTCTCGATGAAGGGAATAAGATGAGTTCACGTGTCTAATATAGTATGAAATTTCTGATTGTGGAAATCCATCAGGAATCTTCTTTATTATCTGTAAAAATGGTATAGATGAACTAGAAAAAGCTGGGTGCCAGGAAAATAATAGCCTCTAGAAGATTCTTCGATTGAATTAGCAATAAACCAAGCGACGAAAAAGTTAGTTTTTTCTTCTTACAGAAAACAATAAAGATAGATGTGCGGCAGAATTAACAACCTTTCATGTTTTAACTGCTGCGTTTGTTGGTTGGTAATGTGTTGTGAAGGTTTGTTGAAGAGATCAATCAGAAATAGCGAGGATAATTTCTCATTAAACCGGCTAGATCCATTTCAATGATTTTTCCTCCATGTTATTTTTTCTTTGTCCCTTCGGGCTTTCTACGAATATGTTTTTGTTTTTGTTTTTCTGCAAAGTTAGTCGTTTTCAGAACATTCCTCTGAAGCATTTGACGAGTTTCTGGATTTTATTGGGCAACGTATTCGTCTGAAAGGATGGGATCAGTACAAGGTAGGTGGATTCTTTGGAAAACGCCTGTAAGGAAATAATTAAAATAGAAAAAATCTAGTTTTAGTCATTCGAAACTTCTTAGAGCTGCTCCTTTTTAGTGCTTGTTCAGTTTTATGAAGTCTTGATATATTTTTTAGCACATAATGCATTCCTTCCACAAAATCACAAATTGTTTGTCAGAGTTGAGACTATGAAGTTGTTTTTCGAACTCCTTTAGTCTTTTGGTAGGACAATGCGACCGTTAATTTGCAAAATTAGTTGCGCAATTGTTTTGTAACTTTACTGGGAAACCAACGGCACTTAGTTTTGATTCCTGAACAAGTTTTTGTACAGGGTGGTCTCGACACCCGTGGTGACACGACCGGGACGCATTCGATCTTCTGCGAGTACCAAGCCCATGAAGTCATGTTCCACGTGTCAACTCTTTTACCATTCACACCAAGTAACCGGCAACAAGTACGGTTTTTTGACATTCAGATAAATGTACCGAAAATTTCCAGTAGATATGAGAATTTGTCAAATCTGACGAGATTTGAAAGGGTAGTTAGAATCTAGTCAAGTTTTGAGAAAAGTAAAAAAACTTATGCTAATTTTATGAACACATTTCTATCAGTATACTCTACATTGCTATTATTCATCGAAATCGGAATCATCGAAAAAATTTTGTCAAAGTGTTTAGCACTTTGATTATTTCGTTGGAAAATTGTTTTGACTGTATAAATTTCTTAAATTGTATCGCGTTGGGACGGGACGCCATCGCCGTATGTCACGAGCACGGTGCTGGTTCGACCACTCTCCACCTCATCCATCCGAAATCTAAAAATTGGTAGTTGAATTGCCTGGGAACAGTTGACTTCGTGCAATCCAAGTGGGAGCACTCTAGCCTTGCTATTCCAAGACTCCAGAGGGAATCAATTCCATCAGCATTCAGAGACATTCATGGCGAAAAGACAATATTCCTCAACGAGCGATCGAATCCATACGCAAAAGTTGGAAGACCTTCGCTGATTATGAATGCGAGAAAACGAATAGAATGCAGGAAGTGCTGGGATCCGCATAATATAATAGATGTGAAGAGGGATCGTATAAGAAAAAGTTATACCACATTTTCATTGGTTTTCTAGGTCTCATTTTGCTGCTTTATGGAGATTACTAAATTTTTAAGAGGTTTCTAGTTCACGCTTTTTATAGGTTGGTAAGAAAATGGCTTAAAAAGCTTTACGTGACTAAGAAAAGCATAGGAAAACGAATGAATAGGTGGAACCATGTGCGATCCTTGTAATTCTTCCACTAATAACTTCGTCTTGCAACTACCATTTATAGGCGTGTCCTGACCGCGCTCCCACGATCTGCCGCTTCTGATTGACATATTGAAGACTAATTGATTGTGGTTTTCCCTCGGATCTTGACATAGTAATACTAATCCATTTTCACCTCGTTACCAGAAGTATGTCTTCGTTGACTAAAGGGAGGTAGTTTCCCTTGTGGTTTACATTTTCACACGGTAGTAAGGATTTTTCTGATTTCTGGAGTCAAGAAATCATGCGTTTAACCTACTGACTACTCGAGGACGATGTAACACAAGCCGAATCTGGAGAAAGTGAACAATATTTAGAAGGAATTTTAGGACGTCTCCGGGTATGTTGAAAGAATCATGTGTCGGCCAGTGAGGCTAAACCTCAACGACACGTACCAAGATGGGTAGATATACGTCTAGCTGACATAAGTCGGCTCTAGGTGCAGCTGAGTATGAGTTAGAGATCACGTACCCTTAGTTACAGGCCTTATCAACCCCTTATCAACCTTGGAAAAGACTATCTTCATAGGTGACAGTCGAGATGAACGAAGAGATTCCACTTGGGTTGCGAAAAAATGTTGATCCAAGTATTTAGCTGTCTATTTGAAACTAGCCTATGATATAACAGATGTATGATCATCACGAAGGGATAATTGTATTGATAACATCACAGTGTAGGAACACCAATAAAATCAGCAAGCACCTGATTGTCATTGTTTAAGTGAAGATGTAAAGGAAACTACGATTAAAATTCGGAACATTGTAGAGAGCCTAGCAAGTAACACTGGTTGGACCACCACATATCGTGATGTGACCCTTCGGTGACACGTATTCACGAAGAATGCTCGAACAATCGTCATCTGACTGGTATTTAGCTGGAGAGACAGGACTTCTTTTCAAGGAAGTTTGGAGATTACCGTCTTAGGAAATTCCCATTTCGTCAGCATATATAACCGTCAATCCTAGGAGATGAGAGAGATGCTTGCTCTTTTTCCTACATTTCGTGGGCATTCCTTTCCATAGGTTTACTGCATGGTCTGTTAAGCTTTCACTCGAAAGTATCCAATTCTTTTTCATGTTGGATGATCCTATCCGAAAACGATTCGTCCGTTCATAGTTCTACTATCTGTATGTAAGGGATTTCGTTAATTACTATTTTGCTGAGTTGTATTAAATGAATTTTACACGCAGTATCTAGGAATGAAAAGCCAGAGTCGAACTCATGTCAGAAAACGCTTTTTTCTCTAGCATAGATTTTTTGCTCTCATTAAGTGTTAGTTAGGCGAAAGCTAGTTACTTCTTACCAATATTCCCAAAGTTGTAACAAGGATGCAATAGTGCTCTCACACTTCCTCCACCATCCTTACGTATCAGTACAATTCTACCGATACAATGTTTTTCATCAATAAGCAGACACGAGGTTGTTAATATAGAATTTATTAGAACACAATTGCTGACGTTTCGGCGGTTTCGCCTTCTTCAGAGCCTGGAAAGGTCAAATTGAGATGCGATCTACTCAGCCAAACACTTTCATAACCCTAGCAGATAAAACTTGATAAATCGATTTGTGTTCGCATAAGAAACAGCTTCATTCAAACACCTACTGTTTATTTGTTGTAAGTATTTAAGTTAGTTGGTGGATAGCCGCCGCACAGAGTAATACATGGTCGATAACTGGGTCCATGTCAGATCATTGGATCAGCCTGAGGTATGGCGCTAGGTCACGCGTGATGACAAGACACTCCTCCTTGCGGTTCATTTTTGAATTTTTGGCATTGATCCAAAACGCTTCAAGAGTTTTTCGCGCTGATGACGCTGATGTCTACCGATACATTTTAAAAGCACATTCGAAATTAACTCCTAATTCAATCGTCACCGTTTCTCAGGTGTCTGAAAGTTACATTTTTCATTGAATGTATAATATTTATAAAGTAAAATGGGAAGATTACAAAAAGCATGCATGCGGTGGTGTATAGCGTACTGTCAATGTTCTAGTTGTCGCGGAAGCGTCACATCGGCAACGACATGGTGACAGTGGTCTTCCAAGAACCAGGTGCCCTTCCATTTTCTCCGATTGCCGTTCGCAGTCATTTCCAACACGTATTCATCATCGTTCGTGTAAATAATCCCTGTACGGATAGCGTATCCTATAGGTGGGTTCGTACCACACAGTTGCCCTTTCCTAATGGATTTTCTTACTACGACACTAACGCTCTGCTAGTTTTTCTTTAAGAAATCTATAAATTGACTACTTTTCATTTTTAAGAAAACCTCCGTTAGATGTAGGTACGAGGTACTACCGACGGCTCTGTTTTACCCGGATCATGGGTTTTTGTATGTTAGTTAGGCCATGGGCAATTCCAATCATAAGCTTAAATTTCAATCAAGTCGTATTACAGAAAGGACTAGTTAATTAAACAGAACGTTGCATATTTCTCACACGTTCACACGTGAGATCATTTTGATTTCAAAACATTAGCAATTTGTAGAAGCTATTTGTTAGTGTTTGGTGAATCTGAAGTATAAATTCAGCGTAGCAGTGTCACGATCGAAGGAGGTGCCGGCATTTGGCCCGCCGATTCCGAAAGGAGCCACTTTTAGTAAATGCGCCGATTTCCATGACTGGCTGCTCACAAAAAGTACAGTTTTAATACCTTCAAAAACCCTAAAAGAACTCGTTCGTTAAAAAACGGGAGAATATTTTTTCAATTTAACGTGTTATTTACTGCCTATTTTTTTAACGGCAGGGTATACATTGTGAAATATAACTTCAATGATGCTGAGATATTTGCAAAACTCCGGACCGCAGGTGTATGCGGTGGGGAACGAACACACGCTGTTGTCCTTATCGGAGAGCAGCGCACTTCACCACCACACCATTCGGATCCTTCGTTTCGATAGAATCGCTAGAACTAGTTGAGAGACAGGCAAAACGAAGGACCCGGATGGTGTGGTGGTGAAGTGCGCTGCTCCCCGGTAAGGACAACAGCGTGTGTTCGTTCCCCACCGCATACACCTGCGGTCCGGAGTTTTGCAAATATCTCAGCATCATTGAAGTAATATTTTTTTCCTTCATAGTCATCTAAAAAATCTTCTGATTCTGGTTCCTGTAACAGTACTTAGGTGACACGAGGACCTTTCTTGACTCGATGATGATAAATGGATCTTTCAACTACTGAACGTTTGAGCAGCGGAAGCAAGCAATAATTTTATTTTGCCAGCGTTGGTTAAGATTTGGAAGAAATTCTAAACTTATCTAACAATGATTTGGTGGAAACAATTTGAAAATCGGAATTCAAAAAAAAACTTCAATTTCTATCTCCTCAGGATTTTACCTCTTATTCTCATTTTTTTCTCCTTTCCAGTAATCAATGCTGAAAATGCGGTACATCGTTCAAAGAAATTTGCCACAATGGCGGCCAGAACTCGAAGGGAAGCCCTAAGGGATTTGGCCGAGAATTACGTGGGCACTCATCAAAATGAAGGACCCAGCAGGATTGCCAGTCAGTTCCATGATATTCCGCTAATGTAGTTATTCTCGGTGAACCATGGCTACATTTGTCCTCAGTTCTCATGTACTTTAATTTCAATATCGTAGGAGTCCTGATATTTCTTGAATTATGGAGAATGGAATCACTAATTTTTCGACAGCTCAAATTCTCATTATCTGATAGTTTTACGAGATTTTTGACAGCCTTTCGCAATGTCTTCTCCTTCAGCGAATTGATGAGCTCGTTTAATTTTGTTTAGAATCGCCCAGCCCATTCATAGTGTTAAATTTTTTAGAGGATATGCAAATTTTCTTTTGGTTAAATAGGGACAGCATCGTCAACTGTTTGAAAATTTAGGTCGTTTCCTGGGTGGAAGCGTAAAACGAAGGGAAAGGCAAAACCCAAAGCCGTTCCTCGCCAATACACGAGGCGCACTGTCATGGTTGGTGGACGTGCACGACCATTCCACCAATCAAGTAAGCCGCATAGCATAACTGTTTCGCACCACCCCTAGTCGTGGCACAGATAGATTCTATGAAGTTACATTTTTTCCTCAACAAGATTGTTGACGATAGGGAGAAAAAATGCCTATTTTATCAGAAACAAGGAATTCTCATAAAATTTCGTTTTTGTGAACGAGTCTGCTAATGATTGGAGAGGAAGTACCGTTTTGGTGAACACTGGTGTAATCCTTATGTAGTTATTTAGACTAGATAAATTAGTAGTTATTTCTTCTAAAGACTGACAACGAAGTTATAAATATTTTTGTTTTCTAAGAAAGTTCCTGGATTTTGTATGGTACGTTGTTTACGTGCAGTTATACGTTGAACTTTGTACCATGGGTGGCGAATAGTAGAGCTCTGAATTCGAAGACTGAGTTTTTGTCGTTTTACTCGGAGATAAGCCCTACAGTTTGTCTTACCAGTTCGTTAGTTCAGTTATGTTATAAGTGGATTAATTCCAGAAAATAAGCTGTGTGTTGGGATTATCACAGGATGCTCTGGTGTTACTGGAGAGGCCGTCTGGAATAGCAGTCTTTTCCACACCTACGCATTCTATCATTGGGTGGGCGAACACAGACACGGGGTCAGTTTGGTTTTGTTCCTTGTTTTTGCTGTTTGATTAGAAATCACCGTCCACTATTAATAGTTTGTATGCCTTAGTTTGCAGGTTTTGTCATTGTGTATCCTAATTTTTTATGCAACATTTTTTCGTAAGTAGTTGTTTCCAATAAGTACAAGTGAATCCAATATTTAATAATCCATTTTCCATTTCCATCAGGAAGCCCACCTATGAGTAAACCAAAACCGGAATTCGTTACCATCTTAGTATTAGACTAGTCGCATGATGGCAAATCTCCTTCTTATCCACAAGAGCTGCAACTGCGTGTGGCGGTGACGACCCTGGACAGACTTTGGCTAGACTGATCTTGGGACTCCAGTGAACCACAATGGCTAGGCCAGCAAAGCATCGAAAAATGGACATTGTGCTGGGGCCCGTACAACCAGTGATGAAGAGCCATCCAAGCATCCAAGTATCTAGGTTACATAACCAGAACTGATTAGTTACGAAAATTGATTACATTCGTATCGGTTGCATTGAGTGATTTAACCTACAAAATTCACCTAAACGCTTTGTCAATCATTTTAGCAAATTCTTTCATTTTCTATTTATTTAGCTTGAAAATCTACTATGACCATGGTGATATGTTGTTGCTTCGATGTTGTACTGAGAGCGGAACGGACGTCGAACTCGGACTGCTTTTGCAACGGTTGCAGGCGGTTACTAAGGGCGACGAGGCCAAGGAGGTATGACGAAGTGACGAAGAGAATAATTTATCTTATGACGTCTAGGCTAATAAATGCAATATTTCTGCTGAGTAGTTATCAATATTTTACCCGATGATCATAATTTCGGTTTTGCACCATGAATTACAATATATTACGTAGGCTCAAACTCACTAATGAAAATGAGGAGCATTGTAATTTGAAAGGAAAACAAGGATTTAAATAAGAAACCCCACATTTTGCTAACTGCTGGCAAATTCCTCCGTTTCTATGGCTTGTCCAGAAGTTCCGGTTGCAGCAGTTCCCCTAAAGGTATTTCATCAGCAACTTAACTATTGAAAGTTTTTCGTTGTTAATGGTTTTGGAGATGCTATATCAAAAGTCGATGGCCAAATGAAAAGAATTCCGATCAGTATAGAGGGTGAGGCAGAGTTTAGCAGGATAGTTGGTTTAGCTTCTACAGCGTTAGTTGTGCGACGCTCGGTCGAGCATTTTGCTATGGAGGATTAGTCCTTTCCTGCTGAACGAAGGTTAATAAATGTTCTACAGCTTTTCGATGCGAGTTCATAACAACAACTGTCTTCTCCGATGATTTCGCGAGGATTCAAAAAATTTGTAATATTTGGCTGCATACGAACACTACCGAAAAGTCACCATAACCTTCTCCTAATGTAAATTTGGTTCTCTAGAGAGCTAATCATTCGAAGCTGGCTTTTCTGTAATTGACGTTAATTTCTCGATCACTAGAGTATTTCCAGAGTTTTGGACGCTATAGGTTTATAGAAGGGCTTCCCTCTGTCGCATTAATAGCGTACATAATTTTTATTATAGAACCCTTTCAAATTTAAAAATGTTTATGTTTAAAACTTTTAAAAATTGGGAACGAAATTTAGGTTTTTATAATTTTTCTATGAAAAGCAGCAGCTATAGTCATGAACGGTACTGACACCGTCGTCTCCTACTGTGCTAAATCCCTTTTTTTTCATTTTCTTTCGTGTTCATAATATTAGCATTAAAGCACTAAAGTGGAAAATAATATATCATAGGTTTGGGAAAATGAAAATGTAATCTCAGTAGAACAAAAGAATTTTCACCCTGTAGATGAAGACTTGTGGATTCTAATAGTTTTTATTACAATTGGTAAAATTCACTGGACTAGGGTTAAGTTTGAAAGCCGGAATATTTTGCGGATTCTATGACTCCTGTAGCAGCAATGTCGTCCCATAACTGCAAAAAACCTCACCACTGCCCAATCCTTACGTTGCCGTTTATCTCTCAACGCATCGATAGGATTGTCGTTTTTGTCGTTTAGATTTCTGACCAGCTGAGGAAGCACATGAAGTTTCTCCACCTTTCCAATTTTTTCTTGGTATGCTGAAAGACCCTAGAATGGTTAACGTTGAGCTCTTGAGCAACTTGTGTTGTAGCAATAAGAGGCTTGGCTTCGGGCGGCCATTACACGCGCCACTTCAAGACTTCCGGACTATTTGTAAAACCTTTTTAAACATCACTATAGTGTACGTTTCGTAGCGGTTTCTGGGCTATATGCTTTGTGAATTTTATAAGTGGTACACTGCTTTACGACCCATTTTAAACTTGCATAAGATGATCGCTTGAATTTGCTCTTTGTCTAGTGTCGTTCTCGTAGTTCAGCTCATAAAGAAGGAGGTAATAAGTCGTTAGGAAAGCATAAAACGATAAATACACTTTAAAATGGGCTGTAATGTAACCATATTTATTTAAGAATGTATTCTGATATTGGGTGCTAGTAGCACAGTCGTAACACCATTCAACACACCCAAGACTCTGGTTAGTCCACCATTGCGCCAGTGAAGCTCAGAATTCTTGTTGGCCACTGTGTGTAATGAAGATCTGTAGAGAGAATCGGCTCAACCAACATTCAACGGCATTCGTGACGAAAACGAAATCTTCATGCAAAATCCGAAGACCATCATGTAAAACAAAAAACTAAAAAGAACTCCAATATCGAAAATCAGAAAATTCAAGGCAGAAGTTAGCAACTGCCATTATTTTCACACTAATGTAACAGTTTTCAAAACGCATAAAGGTTTTTGAATCCTTTGTTTTCTCCACCTAATATTCTGTTGGAAGTTTTTCGCTTTATTTCACGGCTTACTCTTTCCTTTTTGTACAGGTGGTGCTGCGTCGTGCTCGTCTTTCCGACAGTTGGGGCTTTCACGTGCAAGATGAAGGTGTAGTGACAGATGTAGAAATGTATCAAACCGCATGGAAAGCCAGTCTTCGACAAGGAAGTCGAATAGTCGAAGTCAGTTAGGGCTAGCCTTCTCTTCATTTCATTCTTCTCTTTTTTTCGTTGTTTCATTTTTCTTTCTTATTAGGGCCAAGAAACTATTTTAAAACATGACTCGGCGCTGTTAGAGTTAAATTAAAACTTCGATTAATTGGAAGTATAATACAGCGGAAACATAAATCGCTACTTTTAAAAATACCGTGACTTGAGGGACCATAGCAAACTTATAAAACTGGGTTCCATTTATTTTTAGGTGTGTCTGTTTTTGCTTCATTTGTTTTTATTCTTTATCTTCTCCACGATTTTTCTTTCGTCAGCACATTTATAGATTTGCTCTTCTGAAGTAGTCTAAATCACTTAAAATTAGATTGAATCGTTGACTGTTGCGACGTTGAATTTCGATAAGATCTCCGAAATTCTATCCGAACGGGAGACCGTTCGTCTGCTGCTGATCTCTCCCGCCAATGATGGATCTCCCAGACGGGGGTGAGTGCTGTCTAAATCAATAAAGTTATAGATTACGTCCAATTCGTTCCATTCTGATTATCAACTTTATTTAACATATGTTTTTATACTGTGCCTTGTATTTGGGTTCCCATTTTTTTCAGTACCACTTTACCTTATTGTTCAGTGATTTTATTAACAAGCTGCCTTTTTTTGTGGAGCCATTTGACTTTCCACTTTGTGGTTTTCTTAAATAGCTTTTCATTCCTACATTGCTTTTACGTCTTTCACCAATGCTTGTTAATTCCTGTTCACTTGTCTCGGAAAGATTTATCCCAACTACTGTTATCCTTAGCCTGACCGAAGTTTTTAATAATTCGGAGCTCTTTTCCTGCTTATCACCCTTTCTATCTCAACGCTTAACTTCAGAAGTTACTGCTACTTTTGCAAAAACGACATGGAACAATGCAATGAATTCTTGAGCTATACCTTCAGGTTTCTTAATCCAACAATCCCCTTTAATTGCCATCATTAAAAAGTAGCAAGAAAAGTGAAATCCTTTGACCACAGCGTGTATATGATCTTAGGTGGAAATTAACTTCATAGGTTCATCTTCTCCTTCGTTTTAGATGCGAAGATCCCCATTGCCCTGCCGTTAAAGGCGTCGAACACATGATGACCCCGGATGCGTTTGCTAAACAACCTATCAGGTTTGTCGATATTAAAAAATTGACCATTTGTGGATTTATCTGTTCTACTGGAATATCATGAGAGGCTGAAGAGGTGTCCGTTAGCCTAAAAACACTATGATTAATCAGCGGTTTTTCAGCTACCAGGAAATGTTTCGAATGCGTAATAAGGAGTACGGTACATCTCCTGCAAGCAGTCCGGCTAGTTCGTTAGAGGATCGCTCGTTTACTTTTACTGCCATGAAACAACGAATGGACGGAATGAAAAATAGTACCGCTTGGTGGGAACGCACTTTGACTAGAAGTACTGTCGCAGTATCTGAATACTAGTCAGCGCCGTCTTTCTATTTTCTGCACTAAGGCCGATACTTAGATAGCTCGCAATGTTACTGATATAAAGAAAGCACTTCATTATGGACAATGAATATGTAGTAGCGCTCTGATCATTTCCAAAGTGTAAGTTAGCCGAGAAAGACATGCATTCTCTCTGGGACAATTATGTAGTACTTCAATTGTACCAAAATTTTTAGCATCAGGATTGATCATAGGTGAATATCGCTTAGGAAGGATTTTGTGCTTGGTTTCAGTTGCTTCTCCAATACGGCATCCGATCCGACGAATCAGCACGGTTCTGTCCAAGACCACATGTGTCTGACGTTGAATCCACCAAAGCCACTGCTCCGTGCTCAGTCGGACGAATATCTTCGATCGGGAACTTCTAGAGAGAACAAAAAGGTCTGAGGCTCTACATAATTATGTGTTTCGTATATGGTTTTGTTTATAAAGCCAAACCTACAACATATGTTATGCGGTAAAACGTGTCGTTCATTGTCTTTCCTTTTTTTCGCCTTTACTTTTCCTCACTTCGGGGCTACGGAACAAACATATCCTGCATAAGAAGATGTAGATGTACTTGTGTAAGGAAATTGTCAGCAGAGCCATAAATATAGAAAATTTGGTATTGATATGCCTGATAGTTTTCTGACGATAAGTCTTTAAGGAATTCCAGAAGTTTGATATTGCCAATATTATGAGCTTTCACCAAATCATGGTCTTCAGTTCTTTATTTATGAATACCGCGCGCGATCTACCAATCTTCTACATATTGTAAGCTCTTTCTATCTCCAGCTCCGGATTAATCTATTGCGTTCCATATGTATCCGTTCAGGTAGACGTGTGTGTGTGCCAGCGTGCATGATTTGTATTCTACTTTGGTTCATCTCGTAATCAAGTAACGGCCATGTATGTAGGAGGGGGCTCGAAGTCGTTAGGAAGGAGTTTTACGCTCACCTCTACGATAGAGCTTGGTAGAGCTAGAGGGACTCATTCGAGATGTCTACTC
Source organism: Angiostrongylus costaricensis (assembly GCA_900624975.1). NCBI lineage: Eukaryota > Metazoa > Nematoda > Chromadorea > Rhabditida > Metastrongylidae > Angiostrongylus > Angiostrongylus costaricensis. Next base: position 67,719 of record UYYA01003866.1, read on the forward strand.
CTCTTCCGATCTTTTCGGCACGTAGAGCTCAGAGTTGATCAGCTTTAACGTGTAGGAAGGACTAATGGAAACTTTATGGTTAAGTGCTCGAGTCACAATGCTCTTGAAAAAGGGAAATTGAGTGAAATGAGCGATAACTCGAAATTTCTTACGTCCACATAACCTGCCTTCGGCAAAGCATCATTAGTGCTCTGTAGCTTGTTCTCAACGCTTTGAACAGCAGTGTATTAGCTTTTTTATTTTACTACTTGTTCCTTTTCGATGGCAGGATAGGATATGGAATACAACAACAAGGACGCGAAGATGTAAGCAAAACTCGAATCCATAGGTGGGCTGTGAATCCGCTATTATTTTTACTGGAGGCTCATATTGTATGCACCACCAAGAGCGTTAGCGGTTGTTTTTCTGTGATGTGAATCATCAGACACACAGAATGCGTAAGAATTATATTAGTCCATAATTATGGCCCTTCGTTATGAAAACACTGACACTACGGGAATCGGGCGTTGTAGAAATAACATTTTTTTTACACAGATACATGTCTGTAATTTATAAAATCTAATAATTGAAATAGGTAAAAGAATTTATGGTTGTAGAATTTGCATATGCATGTGCATCCAGTGTAGGTGAAATCAACCAACTACGGTAGGTGATTGTAGGTGAAATCAATTAAGCTATGAGGAAATTTGGTGTGGGTGACGCGACATGTAAGCGTCTTTAAAGCGGCAGTTTGTAAACTCCGAGGAAAACAGCTAGCCTTTTTTCTCTTTTCCTTACCAGAAAACCTCTTCTTTCTGGGTCTGAACAAGCTGGAAAGGCGGTTGGTGCAAATGTCTGCATTTTTTTCTCGTATGTGCTGATGTGTCTCTCCTTCAGGCATCGCTCTCGGCACGTGAATCAATTAGCGTACAAGAGACTACTGAATTTGTACGTTGCCAACAAAATCTTGAACGAGCATATCAAGAGAAGAGGACACTAGAAATATTGGTAAAGCAACTCAGAAAACAATTATTGCATGTAAGTTTTTTCTTGCCATGTACGTTACATCGAAATGTCGCTTATAGTTGGACTACGCGGAAAAGTCAAATTGCTTGTTTTTCTTTGAGATTATTTAACTCTGTATTTCGATGATCGGTTTTTTTTTTCTCTCGAAAGCAAGAGTATTCCAGGAGCGTCAATGCCACGAGAATACAAGAAGAGAACTTGAACGGCTCAGGATACAACTGGATAAAAGATGACTCTTACTATTACGGAAATAAAATATGCAATAATATGTTGATTAGAAAAGAAGTATGAGTAAAATCTATTGATAAAAAATACTCGATAATTATTGAGATGATCAACAAATTATGGAGGAACAGTCGACGGCAGTTGCTAGAGGAGCCAACGAACGATCATCACAGCGTTTCTGTAATGATATCGATGAAATTGAGTTCGTTGCCCAGCACCTTTATCCTTTGGTTTTACGTAAAATCACGGTTTATTTTTAACGCTTGTACAATGTTGAATGAACCATTATGTCACTCGTTGTGCCGGCCGTTGGTCTAATTAATGAAAGAAATCGGACGGATCGTTCTAATAATCTAAAGCCACTGTTTCTACTTATATTCTTCTCATAGAGTACTAAATCTGATTTCTGTGTATTCTTTTGAGTATTTGCGAAGTTCGTGATGAATTCATGGATGTTTGAAGCTGAGACAAAAAAACGATCGTTTCTCGAAGCTTAAAGGATAAAGCTCTCTGCGTTGATCAAAAATCCCTGAGGGATGTGCCATGTATTCGACTCATTAAGTATCGTTGGTGGTGATTGAATGCAAATCTGGCCTTTACAATGGCTCGCGGTGGCCCACCGATATATCGAGCCAGTGTCGCTATCCTCCCAGATAAGTCAGGTACGATTTTGCCGACCCCGGAGAAATGGAGGGTTTGGTGGGTCTTGGGCACTGGGATCGATTTCACGTGCGTGCTGCAGGGCGCCTCCGACCATTGCGCTACACGCGCCCTTAGAAACTTATATATTAAAATTGATTGGAAACGGAGAGGGATAGTTCTAAGAAGTTCGCTTTGGTCAAGCTATTATATGCGCCACAGAAAGTACGCAAGTTTCCCCCTTGAATTACTGGCTACAGAAAGAAGAAAGGAAACTCACTTGTTTGCGTTCGGTGGATTTCGTAGCCGTGATCTTCGAACGACGGATTTTCGGTAATTTACTGGAATTAATGTAAGACGGAAAACACGAATGGAGCATGGTCATCCAATGGGGACGAAGACCAACCGCAGGATCTGGTTCGCCCTCATGGCGTCTCCGAAGGTGACGGATGAACTAGAAATGTTCACTGAGTCTTTGCTCAACAATTTGTTCTCACTATCTTTTTATGCTTTGTCAATTGATGGCTTTGATCTCAATGATTTTTATAACCATGTAAATACTATGTTTGCAAAAGTAACAGTGGATTTCGCCACCATGTTATTTACGGATACATTTCGCACTAGTTGTTCCTTGCTTATACTTTTGCTCTAAATCACTTTAAAGCTTATCTCCTACTCAATAGTTTGCCATGTTATTTTCTTCCCGAGATTTAATTCACAATGGTTTTGGGCTGGTTGCCATGGTGATCCAATGATGTTCTTTAAGGTTTTTTCCCGAGATATCAGTCTTAAAGGTGGAGAATGTATAGACGCATATCAACAGGGGACAACGACCTTCTGAAACGGATGATCAACGCAGGCCCTCGAAAAACCAGTTAAAATGTTATAGAGAAGCTCGAAATTGAGGTTTCATGGGTCATTTGTCATTTGGATTGTGCTGGAACGATGTAAAGATCGTTAAGGGGATGATGCATAAAATGAACAGATAGTTGCTAGATCATCGCCACGAGGTCTATTTTGCGCTTCTACACAATTCATTTCTCGATCGTGTTTTGCACAATCGTAAAGTTTCATATGGAACGGTATGAACTTTTTAAAGCACTTCCCAAAACCTTTTTTGGACAAACAGTAGTTGCTATCAGAAAAAATTGGCAAACTGGTCACAAAAGAGAAGGATAGAAGGGTAAAGGATAAAGAGTTTGACATGGACCAATCTTTGGGAAAGGCGCTACGCATCATTACTGCTGATGAAGTTACATGTAGACTATACAACAACTTGCGGTGACCTACTGATGTATTAGGTCAGTGCTTTTCATTCACATGCATCTAACCACTGCGCTTCATACGTCCTTCGCAATGATGGCATCACGAAATGGATGAAATCTGCCAAAATGCATACCAACATGGCAGTAGAAATGCTGAAATGCTTTCGAACTGCAATGGTCGACTGTATATTGCACTCGGAAACACCACACTCGTTGGATCTTCGGCAGTTACCACTTTTTTCTAGGCTTTCGATAACAACTAGCTGAGGAAATTTTAAGGAATCAAACCACTACTAACAATATCTTCGAAGAATTTTCCACAAAGGCCCATTACTGGGTTTACACATTTACGTTAAACTTTCCCTTGGTCTTTTTATTGCTTCACGCGCTGTGAAATCCAGGAGTACCACACTCCCTTGCTTACAGATCTCATCCAAGCGCACGTAAATTTGAAACGAGCTACCTCCAGTTGTTTTATAAGTGTTCACTTCCACAGAGTGTTTGCATATTCATAGAGTCAACTCTGTCTTCATTCTCATCTATCGTCAGCTATTTTTTATTACATCTGATCCACTGATGATTTCACTGCTTATTTGGCTTGATCTCAAAAACCGATATTTTCGCCTTATCTATGTGAAGTTGCCTTGAGGTTTCTTGTTTAGTTAAGCCCTTAACGCACTGTGAATGGCTGATATTTTACATGCTTATAAAAGTATACGACGTGGTTAGAATGTCCGAACAGACCTCAAATGCAAAAGAAAATATTGTGTTTGTCCAGTAGCATATAAAGTAGGATTTGGCCTCTTAATCCAAGAAACCCCTTTCTAAGCGCGTTGTCCATCGTATCGAAGAATTTTCATGACTTGAAAACCCATTTAACCACAGTACAATAACGCTTTCCTCGTTTCATTGATCTTTTGGGGCCCTTTCTTCGTTGAAATTTCTCAAAAAAATCTTTAACAGAATAACCGTAGACACGGTAATCCACTAGTGAGGAATAGAACCTAGTAGTAATGCTGTCAAGCAAGTTGCAAAGAATGCATTTGCTCGTGGCTTTCAATTTGAAGAAATTTTTCTCCTCTCCAGAAAGGGTTTTGGGTTTGGTACGGAATTTCTGGAGCGGAAAATACTTAGGAAGAATTTTTCCATGGATAGTTTTGTACCGAGTGCAATGTTGCAATTCTTTGACGAAGTTTTAAGTCCACTTTCCGATCTTATCGTAGTTTCATCGCCATGATTATTTAAGAAAGAAGATTTGGAATTCTGTTGAGAAACAATATTTGATCGCTGCTTACTAACGGTTGTCTCAACCTCTACCTTATTCGGAAGCAGTCAGCATGTGCGGTGATGACGCTGGCTTGTTACTGGTCAAGTGAGTTTTTTTCTTCCTGGAAACACTCTGCCATGGGATCCTGTATAGCCATCATCTCCGGCAGTTGGTTGTCTTTGGCGACCAAAGTAAGCTATCCATGTTGAAACAAGTTTTCTTCTAGGACGGTATCCACTGTGCTTCTGCATGGAACATTGGCAGCCGGAGTAATGACGTTGGAGAAAGAATACTACTATGGATTTTTATACTCTATCTGATCAGGTAGCTCTCAGGTTTAGCAGTAGGTAAATTAAAAAGCGACTTCCTAGTTCGGTACGCAGAAATGAGGGTTCCTACCGAAACGCTTCATGTTTTGCTCGAGTAGTGCTTTTTTTCGACTCCTATGATGGTGGTTATTTAATGTTTCATATGGATAACAGTCGTAATCCATTAAACGAAATGCATGCGTCTCGTTGAACAGTAGAAATTAGATTGGACCTGAACTCAACTACAGATCCTTCCTGGCAAAATCGATGCAGAGGATCATTTTTCCTTCCCGGTTACACATAGGTTCTTAGTTGATCCACTAATATGCGCAGACAAGCATTGAATCGTTGAAGAATTCAACCAGATCATAGTTGAAGATTGAGGAAACTCCACATTTGTTGTTCCACCTTTTCATATGACTAATAGCAAAAGAACGGGTACGACTGGGAAACAATGACCATCTTCTGAATGGTTAATTCAAAGTTCCTATTGAAAAGAAGTCTGATGATGGTGTTGTTAAATTCTGGAATCTTGTTAGAAACAGACGAGGGGATTTTAGTGCAAGTCTCTGAACCCGCATGGCGTATGGTTCGTTAAGAATGAATAATCATATTAATAACAAAGAACCACGGATCTTCATTATACCAGGATCTCGAGCCGGTTAGTCGCGAGGCTACGTGGCGCGTCCCAGGTGGCGGATAGGGGTTAATCGCAGACCAAAAGCGACTTTGCTTCCCTGAGGCTCAGACGGATCCATAGGATGGACTCCCCGTTTCTGCTGTGCCGATTTGGCACATACTTTCTGTATTTGCTAGGCGTATTCATGCATGCGTGTGTGGGTGCGTTCTTGCTTATCCGGATTGTATTCTACGAGCCAATTCGGCCAAAAGCTTGCAATCTGGGAAGTGACTGGGAAGTATATGGGAAGCGGTTAGGACTCGCCTATGCGACAGGGAAGTCTGCGGCGGCGGCGTTCTTGTCAACAGGAATTTGTCCATGAGCATCGATTCATTCGAATAGCTTACAACCCGAATCGGACGTTTACGATTAAAAAGATATGGATCAATACCGGCTTTGACAATCTTTGCGCTTACGCGCCGACGTCAAACTATGACGAAGAAGATGTCGAAGCGTTCTATATGGACTTGGAGAAGTTCTACAGAGAAGACCACACATTCTTCAAGGTCATCATTGGACATTTCAACGACAAGATTGGACCAAGAAAAACGTTAGAAAACGCCACATTGGGACCCACGAATTAGAATGGAACGAACAGGGTGAGCAGTTCTCTGGGTTTATTATGGCGACCAAGACCATCTATGGTAACTCGCAATTCCAGAAACCCCACCCTCAGCGCTGGACGTGGGAGTTTTCCAATGCACAGTATCGCAACGAAATAGACCACATCATAGTAAATAGGTTTTGCCTAACCGATGTCGCCGTTGTCCCAAAATTATACACGGTACCATACCCCGTCTCCGCGCAGGATTCTATTTCTCACGGAAAGGAGAAGAAGCCGCTAAATTGAAAAACCGAGGTTCCAGAACCACCATAAACTGGGACTCATTCATTTCATTAGTCGAGTGTTGGGAAGATGCCGTTGCCGATAACATCGACGAGGAATACGATCGGCTCATTCAACATCTTCACGTTAGAGCAACGAATGCTGAGAGTTTGAATATCACCAGGAGGCGTCTGTCTCCAGAAACACTCGAGCTGATACGCCAGCGTGGAATCGCACGAGCTGCAGGCAATCGCGAACTAACGTCCGAACTTGCAAAACAATGCAGACAGGCGAAAAAGGAAGATCTTAAGGAGAGAAGAGCAGCAGTAATGGTCGAAGCTGCAGAGGTTGGGAAAAGCATTTGCAAAGCCCACCGAAGCTTCGGCAATTACAAGACCAAAATGGTTGCACTCCGGCGCCCAGACGGAACAGTTGCAGCGTCCAGAAAGACAATGGAGAAAATCATTCACGAATATTACTCAGATCTCTTCGATAGCCACGTCCACGTCCCGTCATATTGAGAAAAGGAGGATGGATATGTTGTACCACCGGTTCTCCCTTTCGAAATCCGGCATGCCATTTCGTCGGTGAAAAATCGAACAGCACCAGGTTCGGACAGGATAAGATCAGAACACCTGAAAAACATTCCGCCAATCCTCGCAAACACGCTGGCTCGGCTTTTCACACGTTACTTGTCTGAATACAAGGTCCTTACTCAGTGGAAGACCAGCAGGACCGTGTTATTGTTCAAGAAGGGTGACCTACACGATATTCACTCGAGTCATCCTGAGCAGGATTCACAGAACACTGGACGAAGGACAGCCATGTGGGCAAGCAAGGTTTCGAAGAGGATTTAGTACGATGGACCACATCCACACGATAGCAAGGCTCATTGAGGTATCGCGAGAGTACAAAAGACCGCTCTGTCTCACTTTCATCGATTTACAGAAGGCCTTTGATTCAATTGAGATAGAAGCAGTCATGGAAGCCCTCGCCGGTCGGGGAGTCCCTACTCAGTATATAATGATTCTTCGTGAGCAGTACAAGAATTTCACAACCAAGATTTCACCATTCTACAACGATATTAACATTGACGTCAAAAGAGGAGTTAGGCAAGGCGAGATCATCTCGCCAAAATTATTTACCGCCACCCTCCAAAACGTCATGCGAACATTGGAATGGGATAATATGGGAGTGGAAATCGATGGTCGGCAGTCACACCATCTTCTCTTTGCTGACGACATCGTCCTTATACACCAAACATTAGCGAATCGGAACGTATGCTTGCAGACTTTGATAAAGCCTGTGGAAAGATTGGCCTTCGACTAAACTTCACAAAAACGATGTTCACGAAGAACGGATTGGTTTCGTATGTCTCATTCACGTTCAACGGAACGAACATCTCCGAATGCTCCAGTTATAACTATCTAGGTCGGCAGATCAACATGTTGAGCGACTTAGCTCCAGAGTTGAGCGGACGGAAACGAGCGGCTTGGGGAGCTTTCAAGAGCATCGAGGATGTAGTGGAGAGAACGATGAACACCCGACTCCGTCCCCACCTTTTCGGCTGAATGGTACTTCCTACTCTGAAGTATGCCTTAAAAACCTGGTCGCTGGGTAAGCAGGATGGAAGATCACTCAGTGTTATCCAACGCGCAGTCGAAAAGACGATGCTAGGAGTATCCCGTTTCACCCGAGTAAGGGATTGGATCCGAAGCTCCGACCTCTGTCAAGGATCAAAAATCGAAGATGCCGTTCTGTACACCAAACATTCGAAGATAAGGTGGGCCGTACACGTAATGCCTATGAATGACGACCGATGGACAAGAGACGTTAGTGACTGGATTTCTCAAGATGTCAAACGTACTGCAGGAAGACCACCCACCTATGGTCAGAGTTCTTCACGAAAAGCCTAGAAGAAAGATATGATGCTCGACGAGCCCATAGAGCCAGTAGAATCCTTGGTCTACTCTTTCACGCGACAGGGAAAAATGGAAGATTTACTGGCGCCCGCTCGAGTCACTCGACGATCAACGGGACTACAGGTATTACAGGTGATACAATAACGAGGAAACCAATTTTAGACAAAAATTCAGGTAAGTGATACGCGTATGTGGAGAGAAGAACCTAAATTGTGGATATAACATTCTTAAATGGAAGTGACGCCAGTAGTAGGAAAGACCGTAAAAACTTTTTTGGACAAGAAATGAAGTTTATGATTAAAGCTATTTAACATGTCAGATTATGTGGTGCTTTGGCTCTGACATCTATGGTTAATATCCCGATCTATTCTTTAGCGGTTGTTCACCTTAAAACATTAGATGTTGTTAACCACGTCAGCCGTGTTATTCGTAAACCTCATAAGAATCGGCAGTGTCTGTTAAGTGAGTGAGTAGGTGTTTGAATGCAAAATAATGATTGAATCACAAGGTTTGATCATGTTAACGTCCGATGTTCAAAATGCGATCTTCAACATAAACTCCTTGATTTCTTTACATTACAACTTTCAGAAGTAAGAAAAGAAAGAGCGAGAGAGAGGGAGAAATAAACCGGAAAAGTGAGGGTATAACAGGTGGGAAAACTGAAAAGTTCTGTTTAGTTCCTAAGACAACCGTTTTACGAATATCCGTGATTGAAACGTACGTCAAACTTGCGGTCCGTGTAATATTGGCAACGGTTACAGCCATACCGTTTCCCAGAATGAATCTGGACGTGTACCCTTAGTGATTTTCTGAAAAAAAAACATTTTGAAACAATATCGAACAGATTTGCAAACGTTGTATAGCCCGAAATTATCAACTTTATTGGGACATGTGAATGTGCAAAGATTTTTGCGAATATTAAAATTGAAATATTACAGGCCAGTTGAAGGGAATCTAGGCGGGCTATGAGTAAGATTACAAATATCTTCATCAAATATTCAGTCGATGATTCCTTTTTTTAAGAAGAAAGTTTAAATCTTGACTTCATTGTCAGATTCTATGCCCATCTGTCAAAAAATGGAATATTTTACTTTTCCCTGAAACGACGAATTTGAATCACTGACTAGCCCACTATATCATTATACTCTTTAAAAAAAACTATGAATTGAAGGGAACGCAGTTATTTCGCAACTAGACACTTCTTAGTTGGGTCCTTGCTTCCAACACGACTAGTTCTACCAATTCCTTGAAGGTCGTTGAATTGACGGAAGTCGTTCCAGGAAAAAGTAAAATATTCCATTTTCTTAAAGAACAATTCCAACGACGTCAATTCAATGACCTTTGAGGAACTGGTAGAACTAGTCGTTTTGGAAGCAAGGACCTAACTAGGAAGTGCCTAGTTGCGAAATAACTGCGCTCCCCTCAATTCACAGAGTTTTTTTTAAAGAGTATAATGATATAGTGGCCAGTGCCCGTGATTCAAAAGTAGAGGCTTCCCACTGGAACCACCATCTCTGCGAATTTACTGAATGGATTTCCAAGTTTACGTAAGAATCAGTCGAGTTGTAATTTTCTCGCGATACATTACCACTTTAATATAATACTTTGGACAATCAGTACTAACTCAGCCTTCTAAATAGCTCTTCAAAATATCAAAGTAAACCTCATTCAAAATGAAATGATGTGAACAATGAAATCGCACTTGTCGCCTGGCACTTTTACTTGACAAAGCATGCAGGTGAGCATTGGTTCGGTTATCTCAGCCAGAGTTATAGGTTCGCCAACATTGCACTGCACTGGAAATTGTAAACAAATTGAAAAAATACCTTGAAGGAAATTCTATATTACAGGCCATATGCTACAATAAAGTTCATGTCTCTCCACTTTTCATAAGGTACGCACAGACTGTGCGAACAATGATTTTTTTACATTTTGTTTTACAGAACCCGTCTTTGCCATCTACCATGCAGATCCCAGCACTTTTCGCATTGGATTCATTTGCCTGCACCAGTCATCTATGAAGGTTTTCTAACATTTATGTGTGCCTTCGGCTACTGATTGAGGATTTTCATTCCATCTTGGATGTCGTAGAATGCTGTTCGAGTCGATTCTTCCTGGAGCCCTGAGATTGCCGAGCTAGAGTGTTTCCACTTGGATTGCACAGAGTGATTGTTTTCGCGGGCATAAAAGAAATGGGCAGATTAAATCTTCGGAACACAGTTTGCCCTTGAGATCCACGAAAATGAGCATCGATGACGAAACAATATAACAAGAAGGTCAAGCGACAGATGGACGAAGAAAATTGTGGAGTGGTCCAAGAAAACGCAAGCATGCTCTAGACTAACATCAACACGATCGCTGGCGTGTCTGTGGCTCACGTCAACCGCATGTGTTCGCAGACAGAAAACTCAAGGATCATGCATCACGTCTCTCTGACGTCGCCATTTTAGAAGACAACCACTATAGACGACGGTTGCCACGAAAAGACAGATAAAAGAGATGTAACGACCTGCACACTACTGGTGAAAACTGGGCATCCAGGGTATCAAAATATGGTAGTACTGTTCTTGATTGGGAAGTGAGTTCACTGAGTTATGATACACCATGGTCTTAACGACGACATATCTAACCACTCCTACTACATCAATATGCATATTCCACCACTGATTAAACACCGCATAGACAATTTTCAATTCTAATATATCACGGTTTGAAGAACTTCCTGGATACGCGGTGGGATGACGACACGAACGACCTACTACTAACTGGTAAGTGGGCGCGAACTCTACAGGACTGCGCCAAATAAGCGTAGGAATGCCCACCTGTGACTTCATGAGTGCTTGAAACACCGCTGTTGAAACCCATGTTGACGTTCTCACTGCAAAAACAAGTACGTTGGATGCGCTTAAATATATAAAAGATGAGTAAGAATGGAATGAGAGTTTTATGAAGGAAAGAAGAAAGAACGCACTTCGTTTTAGTCTTTTCAACTATAGGCGTATCTTCGTTTATCAGCGGTTTTTCATCCACTTGTGAAATCGGCTGAAAATCTACAGAGTTGTTCAGATTTTCAAACGCGTCTTATATAGGTTAGCTTTATACTTAGAAATTGAAAGTTTACATATATAACAAGGCTAGGCACGTAGAACACTCTTTGCATATATATATATACATATATATATATATATATCTACCGCCTCATCGTAGGTGGGAGGTGTTCCTGGGTGTATAGCGATGTACAGCTGGGGATTCAACCCCGGCAGTGCCTCCCAAGCCGAGAAGGAATCCGGCATTTCCACCTGGAACCTCAGCTACGAATAAACCGATATCAGGTTCCATCACTGCCCTGGCATCAAACTAATCGCACGATGCCAAGTTCTTAATCAAGTAATCTCTTCGATCCATAAGGGCTGCGAGGACTGCCTGTGGCGGTGACGACCTTTAACCAGCAAATTACCGGAGAATGGAAATTATATTGCGGCCCGTACAACCAGTAAGAACGGGTCATCTAAGTAGCCAAGTATCCAAGCGTATACATACGTATATATATATATATATATATATATATACATATATACTTACTGGGATACTTGTATAGTTTAGCAGGGTATATATATATATATATATACACCACATTTGTATGTATAATATATGTACATATATGTATATGTATATATCCACGGATCTCCTTGAGGCCGACAGCCGGTTAGTCGCGAGGCTACGTGGAGCGTCCCCATGTGGCGGATAGGGGATTAATCGCGGACCAAAAGCGACCTTTGCTTCCCTGAGACGCGGGTGGATCCAGAGGATGGACTCCCAGTTTCTGCTGTGCCGATTTAGCACATACTTTCTGTATTTAAGAGGCGTCTTCAGGCACGTATGTGTGAGTGCGTTCTAGTTTATAGTTTTTACAGAAGGCCTTTGATTCAATTGAGATAGAAGCAGTCATGGAAGCCCCTGCCAGTCGGGGAGTCCCTACTCAGTATATAATGATTCTTCGTGAGCAGTACAAGAATTTCACAACCAAGATTTCACCATTCTACAACGATATTAACATTGACGTCAAAAGAGGAGTTAGGCAAGGCGAGACCATTTCGCCGAAATTATTTACCGCCACCCTCCAAAACGTCATGCGAACATTGGAATGGGATAATATGGGAGTGGAAATCGATGGTCGGCAGTCACACCATCTTTGCTTTGCTGACGACATCATCCTTATACACCAAACATTAGCCAATCGGAACGTATGCTTGCAGACTTTGATAAAGCCTGTGGAAAGATTGGCCTTCGACTAAACTTCACAAAAACGATGTTCACGAAGAACGGATTGGTTTCGTATGTCTCATTCACGTTCAACGGAACGAACATCTCCGAATGCTCCAGTTATAACTATCTAGGCCGGCAGATCAACATGTTGAGCGACTTAGCTCCAGAGTTGAGCGCACGGAAACGAGCGGCTTGGGGAGCTTTCAAGAGCATCGAGGATGTAGTGGAGAGAACGATGAACACCCGACTCCGCCCCCACCTTTTCGGCTGAATGGTACTTCCTGCTCTGAAGTATGCCTTAAAAACCTGGTCGCTGGGTAAGCAGGATGGAAGATCACTCAGTGTTATCCAACGCGCAGTCGAAAAGACGATGCTAGGAGTATCCCGTTTCACCCGAGTAAGGGATTGGATCCGAAGCTCCGACCTCTGTCAAGGATCAAAAATCGAAGATGCCGTTCTGTACACCAAACATTCGAAGATAAGGTGGGCCGTACACGTAATGCCTATGAATGACAACCGATGGACAAGAGCCGTTAGTGACTGGATTTCTCAAGATGTCAAACGTACTGCAGGAAGACCACCGACCTGATGGTCAGAGTTCTTCACGAAAAGCCTAGAAGAAAGATATGATGCTCGACGAGCCCATAGAGCCAGCAGAATCCTTGGTCTACTCTTTCACGCGACAGGGAAAAATGGAAGATTTACTGGCGCCCGCTCGAGTCACTCGACGATCAACGGGACTACAGGTGATACAGGTGATATATATATATATATATATATGCTTGGATGCTTGGACGGCCCGTCTCACTGGTTATGCAGGCCGCAGTATAATTTTCCCGTTTTCGGGGTTTTGCTGGTTTAGGAATTGCGGCTGTCTGGAGCATTGTGTTTAGCCTGGCCAAAGTGTGTCCCAAGTCGTCACCACCACAGGTAGTCGCCGCCCTTGTGGATCAGAGGGAGATTCGCCACCATGCGACGAGTTTGATACCAGGACGGTGGTGGATCCTGCTATTAGTTTACTCTTTGGTAGGCTTCCAGGTGGAAACGCCGGACTTCTTATCAGCTTGGGAGACTTCGCCGGGAGAATGAATCCACCGCTGTACATCGCAGTTCGACACCCAGGAATACCTCCCAGCCACGATGAGGCGGTAAACCACTAGGAGGATATATATGTGTATATATATACACTAATTTGTGGGCAATATTTTTTGGAACTTCTGAGGATTCAGCAATTAAGCACTCCTTTAAGATAGCCATGAGTGCTCCTTCGCGTCGCATGAGGAGCTCGGCGATGTAATGGCTTCCGTCTTGGAGTCCTTCGACACGTTAGCGTAAAGGGCGGTAACGTCGAAGGACTCCATCGTGTGCACGCTGGTAGGAGTCGCGCTGCGTAGACGACGCAGGATTTTTGGATGTACATGGATGTATTACAGCACTCAAATTACATTAAATTTATAAATCAAGCTATTCTACCCGTGGGCCTGCCTCGCCGACATGTCGGCTCTGTGTACCTTTTCGATATGCGAAATAAGCCGGGGCTTGTTTATTAAAGGTTGTTTCTGCCTAACTTATTCCGAATCAACAAGGAAGAATCATTGTGAAGAATCTACTTCGCATAGAGACAAAATCCAGGAAGGAAATCTAACCATTGCATATATGCTACGCTAAATGCGAAAAGGAACAACTCAAATTTAAGGTCATTGGTTATTCTCATTTTTTACAAACTCTTTGCGGAAAACTCGTCTTCTCACCGGCTCCTCACTGTTTGCACAGATGATTTCCTTTTCTATCTGCTTGCAGTCAGCCAGATCATTTGTGAAAACCACATCCAGCCCGAGACTGTTCTGAATACAAGTAATTTTAAAGGGCATTCCTAGATGAAGTTCGACATCAACAAAAAGAAGAAGGTCCGAGAAGAAGTGGGGAAGAACAATCAATCGCTTAGTAGATGGCTGACGTGTAAGGAAGGATAAGAATAGAGAACTCTAAGTTGATTTATGTTAATCCATTTTGTTAGAGCTACATCTTCATTTCACCAAGTGCTTCTTGATAGTGCACGTCACGTTTTCATGTAGAACAACCTACAATAAACTTGCACAAAAGTAGTACCAGAAGCCTTTGAAAAATAGTCTCATCTTGTCCGGGATACAGTTTGATGACGGCATATCTCTGGACTAAGAGTGATGAGTCCTGAAACTTGAATGGTACTGAGTAATGGTGAGCAGTACCAATATGTTTCGAACTGAGAAAAACTCCGGGTTTTGTGCGCGGTACAAGAAAATTGTAGCGGAGCGACAATGATGGCTAGTCGAACATACTCACCATGGTTCTCTTGAAGAACAACTGTGCTCACCGAGCTGCAAATCGTTCGAAACGGAAATTGTACGCACTCACCGGTGAGTCGATTCCGCATTATCAATCACGAAATCACATAATCTTTCATTGATAATTTTGACACGTACGGTCATGGCAGAGAGTACGGCCAGCCGTAATCAGCATTCATCCATTGATTACATTTCCACAATTAAAACACAGCCACTTTCTAGTTTTCTTTACATAGCATTTGCAGATTGTGCGCATCACACACTTCCTTTTAAACGGAATGAAATCCATCGTTTATCTGCACCTTCGTGCGAGATCCAGTTCTCGACAAAAGGAGACAAAGCTACTATGTTCAAAAAACGTGGTCCCAAAACCACTACGAAATGCGATTTTTTTATACCATTATTCGGCTCTTGGGAGGATGCCGCTATTGATAACATCGACGAGGAATACGATCGGCTCATTCAACATCTTCATAGTAGCACTATGAAAGCTTAGAGTTCGAAGGTCACCAAAGGATCTATGTCCCTAGAAACATTCGCGCTGATACGCCAGCGTGGAATTGCACGAGCTGCAGACAACCACCAACTCACGTCCGAACGTGCAAAACAATTCGAACAGGCGATAAAAGAATATCTTAAAGAGCGAAGAGCAGCAGTAATGGTCAAAGCTGCAGAGGCTGAGAAAAGCATTCGCAAAGCCCACCGAAGCTTCGGCAGTTAGAAAGCCAAGATTGCACTCCGACGACCTGACGGAACAATCATGACGTCCAGAAAGGCAATGAAAAGTCATTCACGATGATAGGAGTATCCCGTTTCACACAAGCAAGGGTTGGGATCCGAAGCTCCGACCTGCGTCAACGATCAAAAATCAAAGATGCTGTTCTGTACGCCGAACGATGTACTGTGTTCTGTCGAAGATAAGGTGGGCCGGACACGTAATGCGTATGAATGACAACCGATGGGCAAGAGCCGTTAGTGACTGGATTCCTCGGGATGTAAAACAACAGGAAGACCACGGATCCAAAGGCCAGAGTTCTTCGCGAAGCGCCTAGAAGAAAGATATGATGCTCAACGAGTCCGCCGAGCCAGTAGAGCCGACTAGGCAACTCTTACACGCTGCAGGGCAACATAGAAGATTTGCCGGCGCCAGCTGAATCGATCAACAGGACGACAGCAGAAGGAGGTGATTTGTTCCATTGTCTCACGGAGACAGTTCAATGTTGCATGTGCTCCCATGTTTTCCGATGATTACAAGTCAGCACTCGGCAGATGGTCGGAGCTTCTAATAACGAGACTATGCCGATCCATTTTCATGAGAAGATACTAAGCAATAAAACTGGAAATCCTGAAGTTGAGATGAACAACTGCGAATAATACTATGCAGTTGTTCACTTGAAAGCTTGATAGAAAACCACGGTGTCCTCATCCTTATTTTCGGCTATTCTTTCTGGTGTACGCTAGCAGTTACTGGGTATGATCGCAATGAAAGCTTCATTTTTCTTCATAATGCTATCCACTAATTGTCCTAAGCTTATCATTTTCATAAAGGATTTTGAGACCACTTTGACACCCATAGAAATAGTATTGTTTTTGCAATGATCAATTCTAGTGCACAATGTTTTTACCGATGACAGATGCTTAGAATAATTCGTAGATTTGGGTTTTAGATTCATTCGTAGTAGATCAATGGGTAAAGTGCTTGGATTTGATTAGCCTACAAAGAATATGTTATGCAATCGACATCATTTGTAACACCGTGGTGCTGGTTGTATCCATATTTGGTCTATATAACGAATTGGAAGAGCCTAACGGTGTCTCCAATCAAAGCCTCTATCCAGACAAGTCCAGTAGCAATTTGCTGACTCTGAAGGAATGCTACATGTGGTCAACCTGACATTTGAAATCGAAATGACAGTGTTGTATGTGCTGCAGTGTAGCTTCAACCACTGTGCTTGATGCTTCTGCTTTTAATGGATGCACAAATATACCTCATTGAGTAGTTGGCTCGTCCGGGTGTGTATACTACTGGGAGCCTTTGCAATCTCCATTTCAACTAAGACAGTAGTAAATCCATGAAAAAAACTGAATAAGTGTTACCCAAAGGTTATGTCTGGCTTTACAATGTGTTATGACGAAAGGAATAGTGGAAATAGCATCGAGAGGTCGCAAACGCCGTATAGGAGAAACGCCTTCAAGATAGACGGAAGTGTTTAGAGCTTGTTCTACTCAAGCATCTAACTAGATGTAGGCGGTTATAAGACTGTGGGAGAATTTCACACACTGTAAGCTTTTTCCTAACGTTTCTTCATTCGTCAGCGAAAGAATGGGAACATCCAAAGAAAAGAAGGCTATACGAATCATTAAAGCGTTTAATTCGTCCAGAGTGAACAGATCAGAATGTCTTAACGAAGACCTACTTTGTAACCATCGTGGTAACGATGAAAATACTACATACCCGAAGAGCGGCATAAACTCAAACACGACATCAAAAAATGATGGGAGGTATAGAAGGGATAAAGCTGGGGATTAGTTTAAAAAATGAATCTGAAAATAAAAATGGGGAAAGCTCTATGTGGTAAAATAAACGGCCGAAACGTAAATCAGCTATAACCAATATGATGACAGCGGAAAATGTGAAACTAATCAGTGGGGCAAAATCGAACCGGCGATCGTGTGTGTATTGTAGAGGGTTTCTAACCCCTACACCACATACATCTCATCTTAAACTCAAGCCATTCAACTCAAGGCACCTCGATTTACTGACTACTGAGTCCCTGTTGATTATTTTTCAGGTTATTCAATAAACATCTTTATCAAATTGGGTTACTGGGTGAAAACGAAGAGCATTGTGAATTTAGATATCTGAAAGGAGTCAACTACCAACTGATTTGGTCCTACGTTCTGGTCTACTGATAAGCTTAGAGTTGTTATATAGAACACATAAAACTTGTCTTTCCTTGCCGTGCAACATTCTTTACGATATTGTTGTTAATAAATCGACAACTTCCCTTCAACTGAAGAATATGACTCAGGAAAAGCTTCTACAAATAACAGCACGCCTAGAGCTAATGTTAGGACGAGTTCGTTCTCTCGATGAATATTGTGACGGTTCTTCGGACTACCGTACCGGTTCCAAAGCTTCAGCGTTATAAGCCGACGGAATAACTGAACTTATACCGTGTTAGCGAAAAGTAGTCTCCAATCACTCTTGAATTCGACCTTTGAAATTGTGATGGAGAAGATCTGCAGCGTTTCACAGCTGCAGCTCAAAATCGGCCATTATTTTTGACACTTTTTTCAATCAATTTGAGATTTTTCGAAAATGGGTGGTCCGTTTCTCTGGAAATCTGCTCCTCTCACATCAGTTAAGTTGGTCGCTTTATCTTCTGATGCACGTTTACCGTTACTTCTTTTAAAACAAAAATTGGTGTTTGTCTACTTTTCCTGCAAGACTGCGGAAGTGAACACAGTACTGAGCCAGATGACTCAAAGAGTAGTGCCGAATTTAATGACACTCCTATCAACGAAGTTGGTACGGCAAGGTTTCGAGAGGGTTTAAACTTGTAGGTAAAATCCTTGCAAATAGAGTGCAAACTTAAGATTATTGTTAATTTCGTCAACTTGGAATCACAATGACGCTGAACCGTTTGCAAAACTTGGACCGCAAGCCAGATCGAAAAGCAAATACCCTTTCTGGGCGCTCACGTGTTACCCACTGCACCACAGATGCCCTCACTCTGTCTTCCTGTCAGCCAGTCCTTTTACCGTAACGATGCCATCAGCAATCATCCGTCAACGGGATTGACCCGGAGAGCACGAATCGTCATTGAATCTAGGTGTCGACAAGTCGACCAATAAGCGTCATCTAGTAGAAAATAATATTATAGTAACTTTATTCAATATGTCTTTTGATAATGATTGATCTCTAGCCAGATATGACCTAATACTATGGCGGCAACAACAATAAAAACGATAGCGAGTCACCCACTCCAGGCAAGCTGAGGTTGTTGTCGAAATCACAATGTTAACTTACTTACTTCGAACTATTTGTTAATACTAACCCTCAACCGACAAGTAGTAGTAGGAAGACTGAGAGTGCTCAGTTTCCAACTTCAACCGTCTTAAAACGTTATCCATCTTAACCGTTTTTTTAATTTTACTCTTTTTAATGGAAGGGTATATTGCGAAATATAACTTCAATGATGCTGAGATATGAATGTGTCGTTTTCTTGTTCAGCAATCGCGAGGTTTTTAAACAGCATACATTTACTTCCACAGAAAAAACAATACAATACAACAGTAGCTGACGTTTCGGCAGTATCGCCTTCTTCAGAGCCTGGAAGGGTATGCTGATGTACAATCTACTAGGCCAAACGCTTCAATAACACTTACAAAAAGACGAGAAACTCTTCGGTAATTGCATGATCAACAACTTCTCGAAAAAACTTGCTGAGATATTTGCAAAACTCCGGACCGCAGGTGTATGCGGCCGGGAACGAACGCGCTATTATCCTTTCCGGGTAGTAAAGCGTTCACCACCACACCATGCCGATCAGTCCAGCTAATGGGTGATTGCTGTGGCAAAGATCGATAGAGATAGCTGAGAGACAGGCGAAATGAAGAACCCGCATGGTGCGGTGGTGAACGCGCTACTCCCCGGAATGGACAATAGCGCGTTCGTTCCCCATAGCAGACATCGGCGGTCCGGAGGCAAATATCTCAGCATCATTGAAGTTATCAACTTGTTGATGGCCTGTGTGGAGCAGTGGTCAGAGGCGCCCTACACGCGCCCAGGCACACCAAACCCTTCATCCCTCCGGAGTAGGCAAATTCGTACCAGACTCGCCTAAGAGGAAGCAACACTGGTTCGATGCTTCAGTAAGCCACTGCGGGTCATTCTAAAGGTCAGATATGCATTCATTCACCTCTAGCGATGCTCAATGAAGTCGAATGCATGGCACATCCCTCATTGAACAACGCCGAAAGCTTTATCCTTTATCCTTTTATCTTCTTGTCGATAAAGTAACAAGTAATGGCAGCATTTGAAAGTAGACCACTACTGATTGAGCACAACGACTATCCAACAATTGTCCGTAATGTTCGGAGACCATAGCGAAATTGACGCACAATTACAGAACACAGTTCAGGTGCCAAATTCTCATCAGATTTGCTCGGGGAGAGGCGGATATTGCGACTTTCCTTCCATTTTTGTGGTTTTCGTTATACTTTCTGAATACCATAGTTGGTTTTTTTGTACGTTGTCGTCAAGCGCTTCCACCTGCCAATCCCGTCTTCTCACTTTTTTTTTTAAAATTCGGGATTTTATTCGTTTCAAATACATATTTAAACAGTCACCATTCAGCTAAGCTTCTGCTATACAGCAATGGCTCTCCTTCGTTTGTCATCTCGTCAACCTGATCTTCTCACGAAGACAACTCCCCCAGAAGACGAATGCTTCCAACAAATGCCACTGGCTTCAAAACTCAACTTAGAGGCTCCAAAAAACGTCCGTAGCTTTGTTTCATTCTGATGCTTACTGTCATTATGAGTTTCTAACATTTACATATGTGGTTTTATTATTATTGATTACTTTAGACATCATCAGCTGTTCCGCATGAACTGGCGTCCGAGGATTCACGGATTCGTGATCGAGTCGTTGACTACATAAACGCACAACGGATGCTTTCGGGGACTGCTTACGCCGAGCAACTACTACTGTAAATTGTTTGGTCTAAGGTTCTCCTTAATTCACCACCGATCTTTCAATATTCAGAGAGCTAAATTCGGCGTCACAAATTAATCGTGGTCCAGATGGTATATTTGAATCATCTCGTCTCCACTGGGATATGATTCTTGGGAGAGATGAGAGAATCTACCCATCAGACTATCTCAATTTTGATGCAAAGATGAGATTTTAGACATGACCGTGTCCTGTCAATGGATTTGTCCTTTTTTGCGCTCTCAACTTATTACATCTGAAATTCAGCTCGTCTTGAATTTCATAGTTTTGTTCAATATTGTGACGGTCTTTAATAAAATGTAATATTTGTGGTTTCGAACTACAACTGAGTGGCTTTGTTTTACCAAATGTCCCTTATAGACTTCTATCACCTTGTCCTCCAGAGTTATCATCGAAAATTTCAGAACGTAGAATGAATTCTATTCGCCCAGGTCCACCAGGTATACGCTTTTCCGGCTGTAATAGTACTTTTACTGAGGATGTGTTCAAGTTTTCGGCGTGCTGTAAGATTTAGGTTGACTTTGATTTAGTTGTAAGGCCGAATCCTCTCCACATCACTTTCAAGAATCCGAACTGGCCGGCAAATTTTATCACTCCTGAGAACGCTCTCGAGTATTTTTGTAACTCAGACAATGCGTTCTACGACAAGAGCTCATGTAACGAGAACGTGCGTATGCAGAACATATCACGCCCCCTGGAAGAATGTCTGCTGTATGTTCCCTTTCTTTTCCTACCGACTTTCCTTTAAACTGGGTCTAAATATGTATTACTTCTTTGATAATCTTACACGAAGTTGATAAATGACCTTTATTTTCGGCAAACGTTTGGACGCTTTCGTCTTTGTCAGAGACGAACCGATAGCCGATCAGCTCTGATGAAGATGAAGACGTCGAAACGTTAGCCGAAAATAGATGTCATTTATCAGCCTCGTGTAAACATATGGAAGGAAGAATATATATATGTTGTATTGCTATTGCTAAGTACTTATTAGGAAGTACAAGCAGCACTTTTTACGCAGTTCTTTGAAAAGTACAGGAAGTACTTTTCTTAAGTACTCAGTAGTTTTTGAGAAAACTAATGATTGTCTTATTGTAGTAGTAATTTCAGATCGATGACAGGTATACAGTATGTTTTGTGGAGTGCTCAACCTCCTTTATATGTAATTTGTAAGCATCGTCGAAACAATGTGCAAAATGGTGAGCAGGATTTTCTACTTCACTTTTTTTAAAACCACTTCCTCAAATGTTCAACAGAGAGGTTCACGTCAATCCTATAGCACAAATGTAGTACTTTATCCAAATCAAAGCAATTCGCTAGGATAAGGATGACATTATGCGCAATTTACATTCTTCAGGAATGATATAAATGGTTAACTAGTAGTTTCGAGACATTTGTGATAATGTGTATTGATTCCAATACGCATGTGCTCGGAAATAGCTGCTCTTCTCAACTTTGATCAAACTTTTCTCAGCTAATATGAAATCCTCTTTTTAAATCTATAGAAGTGAAGTTGCAATCTTTTAAATCACACAAACGGTCCTTTCTTTTGTCGAGGTGAGCAACATAAACAGCAGAGCAAAGGAGTGAAAGTGCTCCCAAGTGAGAGTCGATGACTATGATTGTCGCGCTGGTGCCAGTATTTCAGAAGCTATTTCTCTCTTTTAAGTCTAATAACTTAGTTCTCCAGTTTCTTCTCTTTTAGTTCCTTTAGTTATCGAGGTTTTTCTTTCACTGTTTTCAAAAAACCCATGCGATCGCGGATGTGTTTAAAAATACCCAAGAAGTTAAATGAAGGAACGCTATGCGTTTATACATAGTACAAAGTCGCTGGTGATAGCGCATCAAGATCTCACACCTGCATTATTTTGGATCATGTTTTAGTAAAGGCGCGTGTGGCGCAGTGGTCACAGTCGCCCTGCAATACATATGGGATCGACTCCCGCGCCCTTAGTTCACCAAGCCTTCCATCCCTCCGGGGTCGGCAAATTGGTACCAGACTTGTCTGCGAGGTTAGCAGCATTGACTCGATACATCGGTAGGCCACCTCGAGTCATTGTAAAGGTCAGATATGCATTCAATCACCAACAAACGATGCTTAATGAAGTCGAATGCTTGGCGCATCCGTCTGTAAATGATCAACGCCGAAAGCTTCTAGTTTTTTATCATGTTTTAATGGGAAACAACAGAAGAACAGTATTACCGCAGAAATTTTGCAGTGACGCCACTTGCATACTACTACATCATTAATGGAACAGTCTATCAGGCTCCCGATGTGTACACTTTTGTGCAATCTCGACTGTTAGGAGCTGTGGAACCGTTAAAAAACGCCTTCGACCACGTCATACAATATTCACGGTGAGAATTACCACCGTTTTTCTTCATCGGCCTTCTTTGTGATTTGAATTCTCCACCTCCATTGTTTTCGACATATTTATTCTGAGAAAAGAACAGATATAACGTAGCAAAAGGCTACTACTGGCAGTTTGACAAGAAACCAACTATGAAACGAGAGGATGAAAAGGTTGGTACTCGCCGTTATGCGCTTTCTTAAGCCCTGCCGAAATCTGTTTTACTTACCATTTTCAGTCAGAGGAAGAAAAACCACTTCAAGCGCGGAGTACACATTTCCAAAAGACACGAACTCATATGCTGATGCAGAACCTATTTGAGATGTTTCCTGCTGGAAATGTGGTAATTCCGGTTAGTGGATTTCCTAAAATTTCGCTTGATCCTCCATTGGTTAACAAAGAAAGGGAGACCTCTTTTGCTGATGCATAGCATTGTATACTTCACCACTTAGGAAGAGTAGGTAGAGGCTTTTTATAGGCTTATTCTTACACATGGATATAACACAAAAATGAATCATGTTTAAGGATCCAGCTGAGAAATCTGAAGCTATGGAATTGGATGAGAAGCCTGAATCGAACGGAGATGTAACTCATTCACAGGCTACGGGATCAGCAGCCAATTTGCCTGGGATTTCTGCGACAAAGCCAAAGTAGCGGTGCTGCCTAGCTTTGTTGCTTCTGAGTTTCTAGTGGAGTGAACTAACCCAATTGCAACGGGCATGTTGATAATGGGAATATTGGTCACGGCAACTGCAGTCAAGGTGTATTTGGTGTATTTAAGAACTATCTGGCTATTCACAACCTGTTAACATTGTACCTGTTTGTAAAGTTATTACTATACTTTGAGCTATTTGTCTTCGCATTAACAAGGCAATTCATTTCGGTCTCTTGAGTGACATCCAATTTAATCAACTCTATGGCTGATAATTCAAAATAAGACTAGTAGTATTACTGAAAGGAACGAGAGCAACAGAAATCTCCTAATAAGGTCCTGTTCTTCGAATGTATCTCATTAGCACAAGAGGAATTTCAATATCTAGCAGTACAAACCCGTTCAGCACAGAGGTAGGAAGTGGAAAAAAAAAGGATGGCGTGAAGACAATTTGTACTAAGAAATCCGTTTTGTGACTTTCTGAGTCAAGAGTCTATTCAAACGGATACCTACAGCAAACCGTGTTCACTTTAAAACGGTATCCTCGCTTCACTTGGAATAGTGGTCCTTGAACTATTCCTTTTCAATATTTCTGATTAGCAAAATTATTGCTCCCAGAAGTTCTTCCGCGGGCGGTGCGTTGTAGATCTACTATGAAAGTAATGCCTGTCATAAACCTCCGTGTTACCACAGTGATAGGCCGGGGATGGAGGCAACTCTAAAAGACGACAAGTGAGCATAGTCCAAACTTGACTACTGAGCAAAAGCAAAACGACGAAATAACATCACATCTACATAGGTACTGTCGTCTGTCTATATCACTAATTAGAAACAGTTACCTACCGTAGGGTCTACTTCGACTGTTAAATTGATCGCTAGATTCGTTACGATGCCATGGCAGTGGTGAGCTTGAGAAATTGAACCTCCTGAAACTCATCATTATTATGAACGAATGATTGACAGATGATTTGGAACTCACTTAGTTTGGGGAGAATATTGTGTTCGACAGTTGGAACCACCATCGTCAGATAGTGAAATCGGTCCATTAAATGGTACATCACGAGAGTTTGTAAACAAGTGAGCTGGTTCCTGTGAATGTTCTTCATTGAATAATTACATGACGAAGATTCGGTGCTAAACATAGCACAGGTCATTCGAAAGACTCACGTTTCTGTCACTGTGGCTGGATCTACTACTTTGCCTCTTCCTAGATTCTCTTGACATACTTCTTCCTAAAAAAGGAACCAATCTAAAGAACATGAACTATAGATGGCAGAAGAACATAATGTTGTCACGGACTTAGAAGCGGAGATCGAGCTTGATGAGTATCGTTGCAACTTGGACTTCTAGATTCACGCATACGATGAGATCCACTGCTTCCTTGTCTCTCCTAAATTTGGAGGAAGCATAAGTTGTACAAGTTAGTCCAGTCAATGCAAAAAGCACTGTAGTGGAACTTACTTCAATGAGATTTATGAAACAGGCAAATACAAAGCGACAGGAGAAAAGGACCTCGTTATAAAAGATTCAGTTGACAGTACAAAGTATGGATAATGTATGGATAATAAGATAAAACTGAGGATCAACTATACGACCTTCGATCGACTGCTCCGCTTATTGCGATGCGTGCCTTTGCTACTACCACTAACACCAGGGAAGTCCTCTGCTCCTAATGTATGGTAAATAACTGTGCAAGAATATAGTAATCATAGCCAAATGATAACGAAAACTGTGTTAAGACGACCACTTACGAGATTTCCTTGAGATCTGCTTTTCAATTACTTCATCAGGCTTGCTAACATCCTAAAAAATGCATTTGAAGTATGAGAAACTTCATTAAAGAAAAATGATAAACCTAGAGACATTTAAGGTTCACACAAGAAGAAAACGCTAACAATTTTTTCACTTTCGATCAACGACAGTGGAGATGCTGCTCTGCCATCCAATCTGCTTGCCGAACGATCTCTAAGGACTAATTCACTGGAAGGAGTATTTCTCCACCCGGCTGTTGTGGCATGAACATGACGCACTGTTGAAGATGGAGCCGAAAAGAAAGATGCTTTTGGAGAACACTCCACTTTTCGTTCCTAAATTGGGATCACCTTTAATGAAAATGAAACTCAAGTTAGTGTACCTATGTGGGTGTTATGTAGGCAATCCGATACACCCACTCTAGGTAATCGTGGTGAGTCAGGCTCTTCAGGTGGAGTTGGCATAATATGAGATTCTGGTGGTCCACTAAGACGCTGCGTATCTGCTTGTCCCTTAGTAGTCGACTCCGAAGGAGTATTGACAGCTGAGAAAGTAGGGAAATATCATGAGAAAATCTACTAGCAGCACAGTATAAATGAACTAAAATCGGAACTATAAAGTAATATTATGTTTTCTCTATAGTTGGATCGAAACACAGCAAGCTAGTCCAATTTATGTAAATGTTAAATATCCGCTGCACTAATGCGAATGGGAAATGCTAAACGGTCACCGTAATCATTCGGAGTAGCCTTTCCAGTAAGGATTCGCGTGGTAGGACTGTTCGAGTGTAGAGGAGACTCCCTTGGTGTAATACCTTCGCCTAAAACAATAAGAGTTCAAAACCCTAAAAGAAGCCATAGGAAAAATAAATCCGGAAACCCTACTTTTATTCCGGGTTTGCGTCTGAACGGAATTCGTTGATGGAGGGGCGCCGGATTTTCTCAGTTCTTCTAAATCCAGAGTGATGTACGTCGTAGATAAAAATATATAGATAGAGGATTGAAAATATAAATACCTTTCAATCTTGAAATTTCCATTAGATTGCGTTCGGCGTCTGATTTCCATGTATTCAGTTCAAATCTCAATTTCTCACTGTCTTTCGAGAGTATTTGAGAAATTCGATCTGCTTGATCCGCACGGCGATGCAACTATAATTGCGTGGAATAAGCAGACCTTCCATCATAAGTGAACCATTCTGGATCACCTTTGCTGGAGAATTGAAAACAGTTATGTGGCTACAGAGTCAGTTCTCACAGCACATGCTTTGTCGCCAGAAATGCCGATATTCTAGCTCTTCTTTCATATACATAATACCAAATATTGAGCTAATGCTGCAGTTGGCACTTTTTGTTTTAACCAAAGTTTATCTTGCCACGTTTTTTTGTCGGAAAGCCTAGTGTTGTTGGACTAATAACCTAATCCTCCCAACGGTTTACCGCCTCATCGTAGCTGTGACGTGTTCCTGGGTGTATGGCTACGATGTACATCGAGCGGATTCATCCCTCCAGCAGGATCCCTCAGGTTGAGGAGTCCGACGTGTCCATTGGGAAATCCAGCTAAGACTAAACCAAAACCAGCATGCACCACCGTCCTGGTGTTAAAGTGGTCGCATGGTGGCAAATCTCCCTCCGATCCACAAGGGCGGCGACTACCTGTGGTGGTGACGACCTGAGGCAGACTTTGGCCAAGCTGACCTCTGGACTCCAAGGAACCACAATCGGCAAAACTCCGAAGAAATGGAGATTGGATGGAGCGCGCACAATCAGTGAGGACGCTTTATAAAAGTATCCAAGAAGATAAGTGGTAAGCTAATACAAGGATGGTGCTAAATTTGCCTACGGCTGACGTTTTGGCACCTGAGCCTTTTTCAGAGCTGAAATGATCCCACCCTAAACCACAACCACTTAAATCGAAATTTTTTTTATAACGAAATCGTGTTGGCTTACCAATACAACAAGAACAAATCATTCGTACCAAGGTTAAAAAAGTTGGCTTTAAAAACTATTTTAAAACATTCGCGACAAACTCAGTCTTTAGAGAACTGGTGATGCTTTGCCGAGAAGTACTTGAGAACTAGACGACTTGATTGAACTGTAGGACAGGTCCAACTATTCATTTGGAGGTGTGAACAATTTTCCCGAAACACTGCTTCAGTTTTAAATTTGTTCAAAAGTGAAAATTACAAAATGACTGAAAACGGGACTTAAATCCTAAAACTTTTGACACAAGTGGGAGACAATATCGATATATTAGGAAACAAACAAAAAAAACATAGGAAACATAGGAAAGAAAACATTACAATGCTCTACTAGGCGAGACCGCAGTTGTCTAATCACGCTACTGTTCCTTCAGCTGGAACCGGAAGGAAACTTTATTTATGATGAATGAGCGCTGAAAAGATCAACGAGTGGTGTTAAATGGGTCGTCAATCATGTATATTAGCCTGAAGGTCACTGGAATTCTGAAAGACATCACATTTCAATGGGCGCATTGATCTCTAAGATTGCTTTTTCTCAACTGTTCTACTTCGCATATTGTTTAGATTCTAACATTCCTTTAGGGAATCCGTCATTCACGAATCTGCAGCTTTGCGAATAGAGTCCGCTATCACTTGAAGGCGTATTTCTCATGCATGTCCTTTAACACTAGTGTAGATGATTACCACTGGAATCCTGGAAAGGCTCTACAAGATTGCTTTGAGCATAAGTGGTCCACAGTGCTTGTTGATCGTTCTTCCCAGAGAGATATGGTAAGGTCGGCTTCGGTCGGGTTAGCAACCAAGTATGCATTAATGCACAGCATCTCTAACTACTGCGCTTCTCAAGCATAATAATTCAAGCTGGTTAAATGTTGACCGATTTGACAATGCACAATCTACAAACATCGACAAGGAGTTAATAAAGAATATTCTGACGAACAACAAACGTCCCTAACAACAAATCAATCTCTGCAGCAGCTTCAAGAAAACGTGGATTACACCTGAAGATGCCACGAATAGGACTGGTTCCTCAAGAGTGGAAAAAGTGGAAGAGGGAGCTAGCTCTATGTATTGTAGGTTATATATGTATAAGGCAGGTTATCTAAACATTCTATTGTCGAATTCAAAACACTCACCAATCGGAACCATAAGAAAAGCTATCATACACAAAAAATGTTTAAAATAGTGTCATAAGATGGAAAATCTTAAACGTACGTCTGAGCACTCCTTCTGGCACTTTTCTAACAGGATCGTTTTCTCAGCCACCACACTGGTGAGGTGTGTCCGCATTTTCTCACTAATTTGACAATGCGCGCATTTCGCGTTGTTGGCTGAAAATGACAATACGAGTTAATAGATGACGATAGGGAATCCACAGTGGCTGCTTGGCGAGTTAACATGGTCCATATAGTTTAGAAAAACTAGACTCTAATGGACCTGCTAGTTAATGCTTCAACCTTTTCATCACTCCAAAACCTCAAAGTACGTCGGAGTTAAAAGCTTTGCTCCATTAGCTATATGGACTTTTCACAGCTCTTAATCACCATAGGTGTGACAGTAACTATAAAAATTTTAGATGTGTACTATTATGGAGAGTTTCTCACACAAATCAGGGATCGGAGCTTCAGATAAGATCAAATTTCTCTAGGCAGATAGCAGCACAATAGAGCAATACGTAAACGAACAAAAATCAAAGATGGACAAGAGCCGTTAGTGAGTGGATTCTTCGAGTTATCAAGCGTACTGCTGGAAGATCACAAAACCAATGGTTGGAGTCCTCCACAAAAACCCTATAAGAAGAATATGACGCTCAACGAGATCGCGGAGCAAATAGAACCCACTGGGCCACTCTTGCATGCAACACAAAAAATGAAGATTTACCGAGATCCGCTTGAGTCACTGGAAGATCAACGGGACGAGAGTTCTCACAGTGCTCATCGTGAATATAAGAACTTCAACAAAGAGTTTTCACATAACACAGATACTCACACCATTCATGTACGAAATAAATACTCGGCAGAGTAACATAACTAGAAGTGAACTATTGTCTAAAAATAGTAAAACAGGAAATGAAACACGTCTAGATAGCGTTCAAAATGGTTCAAAGAAATTGTTCGAAATACTTTTCTGCAGTACTACATGCCTTGCAGTACACATCCCAAGTTGTCAAACATCATCCCTGGGATGAAATAATATGAAAAATGCTCATAAGAAATCAACCCCATGCAATCTTCCCACCAACCATCTAATACCTCGACATGCAGTGATCTTCAGTATGTATCAAAGAGCGACTGTAACTAGTCGCGATATCCGCAATAGTTATCTCTGGCCAGTCAGAAATAACAGCAGAAGAACTAGATATATCAGCGGAATTGTACGCGTTCAACTGCATAAAAGATGTTCCACTGACGAGAAGATCCGTTTCGGTAAGACTACGAAGAGGCCGCATCGAGAAGACGAACAACTTTGAACCACCGACTCAGATCATCGGCCCTGATGAAGACAAAGACTTCGAAACGTTGCCAAATTAATCCGTTTATCAACCTCATGTAAGCTCAAGAATTTAGATGAGTGTTGCATAAAACGTCTTTAACTCAGTAAGTATTTGGAATAAAGATAAGACACTCTGTTTTCGATTACAAAAAAGATGCATGAATAACCGGAAAGAACAGATGTGCCTAAAAAACTATGCCGTCCCCATCATGTTGTCAACTTTTCACCCGACTTTCGTTCTCATTCTATTGCTACGCTTCGATGAAGCATTCGTTACTCCATATAATTTAAGTTACAAGTTCCATCGTTGTTTCATCGTCGTCTGAGAACACCTTGAAAAAGAAAAAAGGTTGAGATATCAAAGTGGACACACTGCTATCATAAAAGCCAGCACAGATAGATTTGGAAACAGATTTGACATAATCAAAGATGATAAAGCAACCTACCAACATAAAGCGAGTCCTTCAATTTCCTCTCCGCTCTGTCTCGCAATTTATTTGCAACTATAACCTCACGATCACGGGAATGGATATCCCTGTACATTTGAAATAAACGTTTTTTGAGACTTGAAAGCGCATACACATGTATTATTCTATCTCACCGTAGATAACCGTCGGCACGTTCTTCAGCTGCTTCTTTTTCCTTGATGTGTAATTCTATACGAGCCTTAAGGAAAAGTGCTTAAAGTTTTCCTCACTTTCATCAAAACAACTCTCTAAAGCTTAACCATAATGAAGCTGAAATATTTGCAAAACCAGGACCACTGGTGTCTACGGTGGGGACCGAACTCGCTTACCCTTTCCTGGGACTAACGTGTTCACCACCACACCATGTGAACCCTTCGTTTTGCCTGTCTCTCAACTAGTTCTATCCATCAGTGTCATCACCAACTACTGCTTATGTTTGCTGTGCAGTGAGCACATTGATGTGGAAGAACATTTTCTCATTCTCAAGAACATTTCTCTTTTTGACCTACAGATCTCTAAAGCTTGTTATTTAACGAAACTTGACCAACCCTGATAGTTAACACTCTAGCATAGGAATGATACCATTCATTTGAAAACTGTCCTACAATTTAGACGGTTTTTGGTAAAGACAAGGAGCACTAGCAAATAGTAATGTTACAATTAGAGTGCTCTAACTAATAATGTAAAACAAAATTTAGACTCGTTTAAGCATAACCCTGAAAATCCCACTTAGTAAAGTGACTTCGCAGCTTTGCTCTATCAAAAAATCAAATTGGCAGATAGTAACTATTTGTATCACCCATCAACAAATTACTAGAACACCCAAGATTACGAAAACAGAGAAAGATGTCCCGAAAAATCAGATTGTGTCATTCCTGATACCTATTTAGATAATTGGATGGCCCATCCTTACTGGTTGTGCAGGGTTCCGCATAATTTTAATTTTTTTTCGGAGTTTTGCTGGTTTAGTTAATGTGGTCCATGGCGTCCCAAGGTCAGTCTGGCCAGTGTGCTTCAGGTTGCCATCACCACAGGCAGTAGCCGCCCTTGTGGATCAAGGGCGAATAGCCGCCATGCAGCTAGTTTAATAACAGGACCGCCGCGGATCCTGGTATTGGGTTCACTCTTAGCTAGGTCTCCTGATGGAAACGCCGGACTCCTCAGCTTAGGAGGCCTTCCTAGGGGAATGAATCGATCCGTTGTACATCGCAGCCCGACATCCAGGAACACCTTCCACCCATGATGAGGCGCTAAACCGTTGGGAGGCATTTGTGATTTTGAAATAAGTAGTGCGAAGAAATGCTTCTTTCTCCTAACTAAAGTAGATTACAGATTCAACATTTCAATAACACAAAGGGTTTTCCAGGGTGTTTAAATTGCAATGTACAGCTGGTGTTCGGCCCCCTCCTACAGTTCTAGTCGAGGTCAGTAGTTTAGTAATCATATCCAGGAACCAGACCAAGAATAAACTCATGCCAGAAACCAATATCGTTTCAGAGGAAATCTAAACCTAACGTGTGAAGGGATCTCGGAATACACAGCCACTTTACGGACGCCCTTCGCCACCGTACGTCAAAAGAAAAAGAAAAAGAGCCATCAAATGATAGGTGGGACTAAGTGGTAAAATCCGGATTGTCTATTGAAACGACTTACAAGGAAAAAAGTGGACTCTAACAACAATCAACTACTCAAACAGCAATTTTTGCTGTCAAAGAACCGGAATAAAAACAACCCACGTTGAGCAGACGATTTTTTCTCTCGTAGTCCTCAAGTTTCCGTTGAAATTGTTCCTTTAGAGCCTTAACGTAAACACAGTTATGATATAAATTCGACTAGGTAAACGAAGAATCTTGAGTACCCAGATGTAACAACAGAATGTTATTCGGACTGTAGAAGATTTAGTTCATAAAAAAGTAGAATAACTAACTTGAATGTTACCCATGCTTTTATTCGCTTCCTCAACAAATTCCTCTTGATAGAAAGCAAATTCACGCTTTAGAATCCTAACGGAATCACGGAGACAAAGCAGATCACTAGCATACTCGTCCCTAAATCAAAAGGTATGCTGCCCAACGAGAAACAAACCAGGAAATTACGGGTCAGTGCAAGAAAAATTCAATCAAGTTCAATCACCTAAATTTTCGCACCACTGAAACCACCGACTTAATAACTCTTTCAAGGCGTGTATTTTCTTTGTACATTTTATCCAAGGCTTCAGATTGTTGCAAGAGAACTTGTTGTGTGAACATAAGACGTCGTGACACATAAGACGGTAAACTAATTGGCATATCCGGCGTTGCGCTAAAATTGAGGACCTATGAGCATACGAAAACCTCTATCACTTTAGTAACAGGAATTTCGGTCTAAAACTTCCAAGAGACCGAAAAAAACCGACCCTGCAATAAAGTCTGCTTGTTCATTCATAATCTTTTCGATAAGTGCAGAGAATAAATGAGAAGAACCCATTGTTTGAGTGCCACAGTCACTATAGGTCGATGGTAAACATCCATTATGCTGTAAAACATTCTTTAAGTAAGTGATAAAGGTCCTAACGAACCAGGAAGCGAAAGAAGACTGCATATATACATATATACATACAAAGTATAAAAGGATAAAGATTTCGGCATTGATCAATCTCTCAGGGAAGCACTATGCACTCGACTTTATTAAGCACCGATAGAGGTGATTTAATCCACACATGGCCTTTACAATGATTCGCGCAGGCCTACCGATGTAACCAGTCTATGCTGTGATTTTTCCAGACAACTGTGGTACCAATTTGCAGACTCTGGAGGGATGAAAGGCCAGGTGAACCTGAGGCACAGGATGGATCCCATACGTGCTGCAAAACGCCTTTAACCAATGCGCTACACGCGCTCCAATATATATATATATATATATATATATATATATATCCACTTGATTCTTGACACTTGAACGGCCGTCTTCACCGTTTGTGCGGACCCCAGCATAATCACCACTTTTCAGAGATTTACTGGTTAAGCCATTGTGGCTCTCTGGAATCCCGAGGTCAATCATGGCCAAAGTCTGCCTCCGGTCTTCCCCACCACAGGAAGTCGCAGCCCTTGCGGATCAGAGGGAAGTTCGCCACTATGGGACTTTCATACCAGGACAGTGGTGATCCTGGTATTGGTTTACTCATAGCTAAGCTTCCTGATGGAAATGCCGAACTCCATCTCAGTTTGGGAGAGCCTGCCGGAGGGACGAATCCCCCAGCTGTATATCGAAACCCGACACTCAAGAACACCTTCCAGCCATGATGTGGCGGTAAATCGCCGAAAGGATCTATATATACATTTACGTTTACATAAACACGCATATATGCATACATATATATGTGTATATAATATATGCATATATATGTAGTATATTTTCATATATCCTCCAAACGGTTAGCCGCCTCATCGTATCTGGGAGGTGTTCCAGGGTGTCAGACTACGATGTACAACTGGGGAGTTATCCTACAGCATGGCCTCCTAAGTTGAGTGTGGCGTATCAATCAGGAAGTCCAGCTAAGAGTAAACCAATACCAGCATCCACCATCATTCTGGTACCAAACTAGTCGCATGGTGGCAAATCTCCCTCTGATCCGCAGCGACGGCGACCTCCGATCATACTGACGACTTGAAGCAGAACTTGGCTAGGCTGGCCTCGGGACTCCAGAGAACCACAATGGTAAACCAGCAAAACTCCAAAAAAGTGAAAACTATGTTGGGGCCCACAGAAGCAGTAAAGACGGACCATTCAAAGAAGTATGTGCATATATAGACATATATATATAAACATATATATGAATATATATATATATATATACATATATATATATATATATATACGAATATGCATGTGTCCATGTAAATGTGTATAAAATATTGAAGGTAGTTACCGCTCCCAGAAGACATGACTGAGGAACATCAGCGGGAACCTCTTCATAAACATATCCTTTACGGAGTTTCTTTTTCGCCACGGTTGGATTGAGCTAAAAATACGTGGTTGAACCTCTATCAATTAACAGCAGTACTACATTGAGGATTCCGATTCTTACGAGCTCCGGTCGATTGTTTCTTACGGAATGCGGTGATATTTTCGTGGTCACATTGGTCCCACCCTTTTCCACTGTCTTGTTGACGAACGTCTAAAAGTAGTATGCTGGCAGAGATTATAAAAGTTAATCCGTTAAAGTTAAGTTAACATTAAAGTTAATCCGACAAAAATG
Organism: Angiostrongylus costaricensis; assembly: GCA_900624975.1. NCBI lineage: Eukaryota > Metazoa > Nematoda > Chromadorea > Rhabditida > Metastrongylidae > Angiostrongylus > Angiostrongylus costaricensis. Next base: position 102,112 of record UYYA01003866.1, read on the forward strand.
ATTTGAAAGGAAATCGAAATCTTAGAACATCTATGAACATGGTTTCCTACAAAAAGAAAGCAAAACCGACAGTGTAGAAGAAATCCCACATGCTTAGCCGATCTAAAAAACTGCTGAAACGAAGGTCGTGCAGCTTTCAGTGCACTGTAATTTAGAAACCTTCGAATTTTTTTTGGAGGGAATTTCGTAAAACTACCTCTATTCATTAAACACGAGTACGTCACCAATCACACATATGCTTTCTCATCCTCAGCTTATCTTCTCATCAGATAAAATACGTAATAATAAACAATAGATAGTAAAAAATATATTGCAGGACATACAAACATAGCCTACCCGCGTCTTCACATTGCTAACAGCTGAGGACTTCTTTCGTGAAGTGGGATGCTGCCGTCGCCTCATCCTTGAGTTGTTCGATGAATTTGGCAAAACCATGTTAACTTAAGTAAACGTATCAAATGACAACCGTTTATTTCCTGATAAATAATTCTTCACGGCAGCGCATGATGTAAAGTACAACCACAATGAAGCTGACATATTCGCAAAACTTTGACCACGGGCCAGATCAAACCATGAATAGCCTTCAGGGAGCTCGCCTATTACACATTGCATCACGGGACCTCAGTTTTGCATTTCTCTCAGCTAGTTTTCTACCCAACGCTGCCGTCAGCAAATAACCGCTAGCACGTTTGATCTGGTGGGCACAAATCGGCATCGAACCCAGTTCAGTTAAGGCTGTAAATATATATATATATATATATGCATATATACGCACATATATACATGCATATATATACATGTATATATATATATATACGTATATATTTGGATACTTGAACGGCCTTTCTTCATTGGTTGTGCGGACCCCAGCATGTTCTCCATTTTTCGAAGTTTTGCTGGTTTAGCCATTGTTTCTACAGAACCCCGAGGTCAACCTGGCCAAAGTCTGCCTCAGGTTGTAACCACCACAGGTAGTCGCCGCCCTTGTGGATCAGTGCTGGATTTGTCACCATGCGACTAGCTTGATACCAGGGCAGTGGTGGACCTGGGTATTGGTATAGGTTTACTCATAGCTAGGCTCCCAGATGGAAACGCCGGACTCATTCTCAGCTTGGGAGACATTGCCGGGGTATATATACCTGTACATACGTATGTACATGTGCATACATGTATATACATATAAATTTATAAACAAGACAGTTTGACAATGGTGGCGTATGAAGCATTCATTTCTATGGCCTCTTTAGAGTGTTGTTCGCAAGCTTAACAAAATATATAAGAAACGTTTTGTGAAGCAAAGAGAAGAAATGGCGAAAATAATGCGAGAACGGAAAGTAAAGTGTACGGTAGAAATCTTATTTAAATCTATTTCATCCCCTACCACGCCACCAAGAGGATCGGATTACCTAAGGCAGCGCTCTGTCAATAAACAGCATATAAACATGCTAATGTATTTCTATTTCTAAAAAATAATGCAAGCTTGGGGAACAGGACCTAGGACGTAACGTCGCTGTCTTGAAAAGAAATGAGAGATTCCAGAACCAACTTTCTTTTGACCTCGGCATTGATCAATAATCAGCTGTTTCTTGGCAAGCAAACAAAAGGTTGTTATCACAGCATTTATTCATTCACAATAGCCAATGTTTCGGCGCTTTCACCTTCTCCACCGCCTGGAAAGGTCAAATTGACACCCAATCCATTAAGCCAAACACATTTATAACCTCAACAAGTAAATTTTTTTAAATGTATTTTTACATGAACCGTTATCACATCTACTGTGCTGATCCCAGCACTTCCTGCACTCATTTCCAACGAAATAAATGCAGGTATAAAACGCTGCTTAGGAAGGGTTGGTCTTGAGACTTCGGTAAAGGTGATAGAAGTACCACCAGACACAATTTCTCGCATCCACAGTCCTCAATGGTCTTCGAACATTTCGCGTGTCATCTCAGCTGCTGCCTGAGGAATTCGTCTTCTTTTTATGAATCTTGTAGAATGCTGGTAGAGTTAATTGTCTTTACAATACTGGAGATGGCCAAACTAAGGAGTTCCCACGTAGACTTGAGGACAGTGTTGAAAACGCGGTCGAGCTAGCGCCTTGGCTCCCTGATCGACGGCATAACTAACACCTGCGCTATGCCTTCCCCTCAGCAGATAAAACAACGCATAAATTCTCATTCTCATAATAAACAGCTTCTTTTGAACAACCAACCTTTCGTTCTTTGCATGCCTTTCAATTATTTGGTCTATACCAGCCGTACAGAGTCTTACATGGGCAATGTGCCTGCCTCAAGTCAAAAACGCCTGAGGTATGGCGGAAGGCCACGCGCGATCACAAGACACTCTTCCTAGCAGTTCAACCTTTGGATTTATGGGACTAATCCAAAACACGTCAAGAGTTCTACGAGCTGATGTTTTGGATTTCAGTGCGAGGATAATGACTTCTACTTCAAAATTTTCGTTGTGTTTCTGGGTTCCTCGCGGCATAGTGGAGTGTTTGGTTTTAATTTAGATTTACCGACTAAGTGTTCTTTCAAGCGAACGCAGATTGCTATGCTCGTTTAGCCAACGTATTCGTCCACGCATGCTTTAAAAGAGATTAAGTACACCGTACCCGAACTCATGCAGTCACTTCTACCGTTAGAGCGAATTATGCAGTTTTTCGTTCTATATAGACATATAGGCGGTTACGAACTAGCTGGCGTCTTAGATTACTCGGTGGCATTTCAATTATCGTTACCGAATTCGCTGGAATGGCCCTTTCTAGGCAACGTTTTATAGCTGCAATTGTTTCATCTGAAACGAACGGCAGTGTAAACGAGACCTTATTCTCGCCAGGAATATCGTTTGGGGCGTGGTTTTTCCTCTGCGTCAATCCCGAGGGGCTACAGTTCCGTAGCCATTCGAAATGGCTACTTGCCGTGTCAATTTCAAGGATTCTTCCTTTTGCTCTCTTCCTATGCACACACTGGCGGCTGTTCGCAATATAATTCTTACAAGCGCCCTTTTGGTGTGTGAGGGGTGATAGAAGAGGTAGTGAACCACTACGTACTTACTACTTGGCTTTCGGTACTATTTCGCAACGTGGCCGTTTGCGGATAGGTTAATTTGAAAGCTCAAAAATAGGAGCCAGGTTTCTCTCCGTTTCTCACTGATGAATTTTATGTGCTTTGACTGTCCATTCAATAGCTCAAAACACTTGTCTCTTTCCTCTTGTGTGAAGGTAGTGAAGCCATCAGGCTAGAGATCGATTACTGGAGCCTCTATCTTCGAGCTCCTGTATCTTACCTTTCATTTCTGACGGAATAAGTGCAGCTATAAAACGTTGCTTGAGAAGGGTTGGTCTGGAGACATCGGTAAAAATGATAGAAGTACCGCTAGATACACTTGAACGCCGGATAGTTCGTAACCCTATATGACCGTCTAAGCACAAAGAAAAACTTGATACAATGCCGCAACCCTACAGGAGGTGATTACATGAGATCGTCTTTTCTGACAATTTATCTGATGTCTTTTGAAGCATGCGATGAGAATATATCGACGAAAAGAATGGGTCACTCCGCATCCATGTGAAAGAGTCGCTACTCGGTAATTTTAAAGCTAAACGAGACACTCCATCGGGCGTGCATAAGACACATAAACGTAACAGAGAAGATTTTGAAGTCATTATCACCGCACAGGAGTGCAAAACGCGCTAAACTTCTGAAGGTTTTGGACAAATTCAAAAAATCTAGGAATGAACAGCAAGAACGAGTGTCTTGTAATCAGGCCTTACGTCGTGGTATATTTCAAGCCGATTTTTCGACCTGAACCAGGGACATTTTTTACCCATGTAAGACTGTGCGGCTGGTCTCCACCAAGTAACTGGAAGGTTTGCAAAGAACAAAACGTTGCTTGTTTAAAAGAAGCTGTTTATTATGTGAATGAAAACTTACATATTAAGTTTTACCTGCTGAGGTTATGAAAATGTTTGCCTGAATGGATTGCGTGTCAATTTGACCTTTCTAGGCTCTGAAGAAGGGGAAACCATCGAAACGTCAGCTCTTATGAATGAATAAACGCTGCAATAAGGGCCTCGTGTTTGCTCATCAAGATAACAGTGAAATGAGACAATTCTAACTAGTACCGTTTAAGAAATCCGATGAGATGTAGCATCCACTTGCTTCCTGATGTGCATTTATATCAACTTCCTGTAAACACCAATTAGTTAAAGTAAAGCTAAGAGAAACTAATACCAAGGTAAACAAAAGTAAGAAACAACGGTACAAAGGTATACTAAGGTAAGAGAACAAAAAATAAACACTGAATCACGTACATCTTCCAAGTGAGTTACTGTTTCTTCTAAGCATTCTATACATTCAATGCAACTGTCAATGCATTCCCTGCAGTCTTTGCTCGGACTTTGTAAGCCGTGGAGGCTTCCAATTGAAATCGCCTCCTGAACAATCTAAAGGATTGAAGGCTAGAGATCTAGAACACCTTCATGTGTCATGAATGAACGTTGAAAGGTCACTTCACGACAGCATCAACGTTGCTATTTAGCTGGATTTGCCTCTGAATCATAAGACAATCTGGGTCAGAACATATCCCAAATCCATTCACTTCACTGTTTCATTTTCAAAAGGTCTTCAGAAAGTGAAACCACCGAAACGTTAGCCATTGCTACTGATGGTAAACGCTTTAATACCAACCTCGTGATTACTTACGGAAGAAAAGGGTTATAGAAATTTCTTTCCAATCACCTCCGTTATAATTACAGAATCGAAAACTAATGTAAAGGACTCTGATGAGTGAGAAAATCCCGAAGCAACTCACTTCATCTAGATCCATCTTGAGAAATACCTAGGCGATTCCTATGTTCCTCGCTGGAAGGACCTCCTTCAAAGTCAGAAGTATTGAAAAGAGTTGAAAAAGCAACTGAAGACTTGCTGAAGATTTACGTAAAGAAAAAGGATGAATTATTCAGAAATAAAGCCGATAGACGCCATAACAACCACACATTTTGCTGGCAATGTTTCTTCTAAGTCGGCTGCAAAAAGTGCGCCAACGCAACTGACATTGACAATTTAGGTGCTGACGCATTCATCGTCAAGTCATGAGGTCTATAACAATTGGGGCGATTGTGTGGCTGTAGTACTGGCAGTACTGATGGGCGGAGCGTCGCAGGACAGCGCGGGACTACGCCGTGGACACTTGAAATCAATAGACGTTTTCACCGGTTCTTGTGCTGAAGGTATGAAGATTGTGCTGGCGCTTTAGTTACCTTCTTAGCGGTACAAAATGCTTCCATGGTAAACGATGTGTGCTATCCTGGTCGCAGTTGGATCGAAATGAATGCCTGTTGGTATAAGGGCGAGGGCGTGAGTCACAAATGTGTACGAATCCACACCAATGCAAAAGAGTTTACCGTTTTCCTGATGAGCGGATACGAGGTTGTTACCACACTATTTATCCACGATAATTGATGTTTCGACGGATTTGACCTTCTTCAGAGCCTAGAATGATCGCCAACTGCTTCAATAACCGCAACAGAAAAACCACTGAAACCTGAATTCCAATCGCATCGGAAACAAAACAGCTTCCTCGAACACTCACCGTTTTTAGGAGTCTTCCACTTATTCTTACTAGCGATGGAGACCAACCGCACAGAATTTACATGGGTGAGGTTTAGTGTTTTCTGGATGACCAGACACATGTAGGTTATGGATCAATGCCGAGGTTAACAGAAAGTTGGTCCTGTGGATTAGTACATTAAAGAAACAGTATTACCGGTCAGACTACTTACCTCGATACTTGAATGGCCCACCTTCACTGGTTGTGCGGATCCTAGCATAATTTCCATTCTCTGGAGACTTGCTGGTTTAGCTATCGTGGTTCCCTGGGGTCCCGAGGTCAGCCTAGCGAAAGTCTACGCCAAGTCGTCACCACCAAAGGCAGTCGTTGCCCTCGTGGATCAGAGTGAGATTTGCCATCATGTGACTAGTCTGATACTAGGATGGTGACGGATCCCGGTATTGGTTTACTCATAGGTGGGCTTCCTGATGGAGGCGCTGGACTATTTCTCAGCTTAGAAGAACCTGTTGGAGGTTGAACCCTTGCTTCACATCGCATCGACACCTAGGAAAACCCCCATGGCACGATGAGGGGTAAACCCTGTGAGGTGATACGATTTAATCAATTGGGAAGGACTATTGGGACTGCATGGAGTCTAAGAATGGAGAATATGGACTTCGTTGGTGCTTCGGTTTTTTGCAAGATTACAAGGAGAATCGGTTCGACCAACATTCTACGACATCCGTAAAGAAGATGAAGTCCTTAAACAACAGCAGAAATTATACACAAAACGTTCGAAGACCGTTGTGGAAGGTGAATGCGAGGGAACGAATCAAATGCATGCTGGGATCCGCATAGTAGATGTGATGATGAGTTATGGAAAATAAAGAAAAAATAAATAATAATGGTGACCAACCGCATAGAATTTACATCAGTGAGGTTTAATGTGTTCTGGATGACCAGAGACACGCACATTATGGATCAATGCCGAGGTTAACAGGGAATTGGTCCAGTGGATTACTACAGTAAGCAATACTGCCAGTTAGATTCGATTCTACACCTTTGTTCTTTCTAGCAACAGCATTACTTATACTTCACATGTTTTGGGTCACACCTTACCTTGGCCTTGCTTCACTGGTTGGATGTCAATCCAAATTTGGACGATCTATGTTGAGGATAAACAATGTGGACGTTGGCACGAGAATTTCTCTACGGAGTAACACTTACTACTTTGTTAGGATTTATTCTCTGGAATCCGAACTGACCTTGGGAAGATCTTAATGTGATAAAAGTGGTACACATCGTTCATTTCTTCACAGCCTGTTCTACTACGTAAAAACCACGAATGCATAGCACTGGACTTCGCCCTTTTGAAGTAACTCGTACACAGAGGCATCTTGGACGTCACATGTGTTAAGACCAGTACAACTCGTCCGCATGATTCTAACCCAGCGCATGGTTGTGAAAGTGCGAATCCTCATCATATTTGGTATTGGTCAAAGCTGAGTGAACAGTAATAAGTGACCATCAACAGTTTAGTTTAACCAAAAATTGGCCACGGCAGCTCTACTCACTTGCTGCTTTATCGCTTTCTGTCCGCGTTGTATCTAGAATTCCCACATTTTCCACTGAATTTGCTTAACTTCGGTGTTTGTGATATGAATGACTCAGAAATCGTTTCGGAATAAAACTGAATTCTTGTTGACAATAGCCAATTCTCAACAAGTGCCCCAGAGAGTTCACAAATCTCCACCTAAGAAATCTGTAGCAGCATCGCCAGAATATAGCGTGCTTCAGGTAGCACAGGTCAGACAACATTACGGAGTTCAATAGATCACCACATTTTTGTCAGTCGAGTTGTCCTTTCCTCTTCTTCTCAATTCAAACTGCTCTAATCATATCTAGCAACCTGTGACAAAAGGTGGGTACGTCCCGTCACCAAAGCCACGGTTGATTTTTAGTAAGATTTCACTCATAAACAACACCATATGCCATTGAATGCTCCTCACTACGGACGAAAACATAGAATCCTAACCCGAATGCAGACATCTATTGTTTACTTACTTATCTGAAAGCAGCTAAGTACTTTAAGTACAGCTGAGCGGTCTTTTTGTGATGACCGTGAAGAGGTAAAACAACGCACCCATCGCAATGGAGGTTTCGTACGAAAGACAATTTTCAAAGTTCAGATCCAAATATGTACAACAATAAAACACGAAACAACGTGTACCACATAGTAAAACATCTGTGAAAGCTTCTACACAACAAAATCATAGTAACCTTGATGAAAAGTGCTACGAGAGCGAGGTAGAAGGCGCCAATACATTTGGAAAGTAGGCAGAATGATGAACGACTATGACATCGAACATAAAATAGCAACCGTCTAATACAATACTCCATGAACCGTCATGAACAGTTCCGAACTGAGCACCTTACTAGTAGTCAAAACCACTGTGAAAAGCCAAAAAGCTCGACAAATGTATGTTGGGGACTCTCATGATGCTTGTTGAGAAAATCTCGCCACTATATTTCAAATAAATATACATCTTCATAAACTAACAAAGCCAGCAAATAAACGTCTAGATAAATGTTTCCTACATGACTTCTTGGTATAAGTGCCAGAGTGGTCACACCGACTTCAAAGGCAATGGCTGCGACTTTGACATTATATCCAGCTTGCTGAAGAAATAAATGTTTAAATCCAGCTAGTGAGACAAATCTGTAAGGTCTGCGGTTATGCGGTCCAAGGTTTCATCACAAAGCTAACCTTCCCTCACAAGTAAGCGAACAAGTAGTCGCCAAGTATGAGAATTAAGAGTTAGACATGTCACTGTATTTTCTATTACTTTCGTCTACAATACAAAGAGAAAGCTTGATTTATGCACTAATTGGAAGCTTGGACTAACATCTCAATACTCACGACTTCTTCGTTGCAGGAGTCTTGGAGACTTGATAACAGTGATCCTTGTTTGGTGCTGTTGAATTCTAAAAGGTAGCCAAAAGGTTTTATGCATAGTAGCATCACAATAATCTCGCTACATATCGACTGACGCCATTCACCAGTAGATACATTGTTATACCTTCTTATTTTCTGCCTACTATTATTTCACGGCAGGGTACTAAGCGAAATGCAACCACAACGTTGCTGAGATATTTGCAAAACTCTGGACCGCAGGTGTCTATGGTAGGGAACGAACGCGCTATTGTCCTTTCCGGGGAGTAGCGCGTTCACCACCACACCATGCGGGTCCTTCGTTTCGCCTGTCTCTCAGCTATTTCTATCGATCTTTGCCACAGCAATCACCCGTCAGCGGGATTGATTGTATTTGATTGTGGTTGTATTTCGCTTAGTAGGTACATTATCAGCCTTAAACGTCCCAATACTTCCCAGTAGACTACGTACCACCAAGCGATATATCTCCACTTTCGGTGTGGCTATTTCTAACTGTTTCTAGACAGAGTTCGCCCATTGGTAGTTTGCCGATCTCAATTATAGAGGGCGTAGAAAACAGTAAGCCTTTCGAGCTTTCGTGAGCGATAACGAGAAATTCACTTGTTGTGGGCGAAAGGAATAAATTTTCACACTCTTGTCATTCCACTGAGAGGGTTTTGGAGAATCGATGTGTTGAATAGATATCACACATACGCAAATGCGTCAGGGCACGTACGCACAAATACGTTTGTATGCATATGAAGGGCATAAGTCAATCTGGAATAGCCTCGATAAAAAACCCATTTCCTAAATCCACTTGTGCCTTGAGGAAAGTATAAGTTCACGTTCTACCATCACCATAAGACTACTATGCTCAAATTATCTGGTTTCAGATCTACCACGTAAGGTTTGTACATATTAACTGATATCTGTTGAAATTATAATACTGAATTTCGATTCTAAACGGCTTATCTACAAACTTTCATGAGATCTGACGACTCTTGAGCAAGGGCTTAACTCGGCGGAAATCCGAGGAAAGATGTCCAGAAATTTTAGTTTACGCTCCACCATTGGTGGAGCGTCGGATGCTCAATGCACCCTTCATCTTGGACTGGGTACAGAAGAATAAGAGCTTCCCTCGGTGAATGCCCAGGAGAGGCTGTCCAGGAATTTTCCGTGTAGAGAGCTCCCGCGTTCAATAGTAACTGCATGGGTTAACTTTATCTAAACCTCTGCTAACACTGTCATTCGTATCACATGTTTCAACAAACTAAAAGCACACCTCTGATGACAGCTGAAAGACTTTATAACTGCCACCAAAAATCGGTCGAGAAATTGCATGCGAAGTATTTGCGTTTCCTTCTGTCTAGAATAAATGTTTCTTCTCAACTATTAGCATACACAAGCAAACGATTATTGAAAAAACAATGGCCTTCCTTATCTTTGCGAATTTTACGCATACACTAACGAAGACACAATATTGAGAGTACGGCCGTGGATCATCGTCTCAGATCATCGGCTCTGAGCAGGACGAAGATATCGAAACGTTGGCCGAACAAATGTTTGGTAACCACCTTGTGTTAGCTTATCAATGAAATAAAGTGCATTTACATATACAGATCTTAAAAAACACTTGCTGTTTACACGGTTTACCAAAATCGTGCTCACAGGCTTCAAGGACTTTGCTTCAAGAGAGATTTCTTTGCTTCACTCAAACTCAAGGACTCAAACTTGAAGATATTAACAGAATGGTATAAAGTAGGGATTTCCCAGAAGATACTGTATAGATGGTTCGAGAAGTTTCGTAACGGCTATGTGAATCCTGATTAAGAAAACGGTCATGATGGTAAGGGCCACAGATAATCTGGAGGCGATAACCGAAGCTGACCCACTAACAAATATTTCGAAAAATGCGGAAAAACTTAAAATTAACCAATCAGCAATCATTAGCCGTTTTAACAACACTAGAAATGTCGAAGACATAACGGATTGTTCCAATAACAATTAGCATCAGCGAGAAAATTGTCGCGGGTTTCCTAGCGCTACTTGGGAACAAAACAAATGTTCCTTGAAAATATTTTGATAAAATCCTGACCAAACAGCCACTGCGGACAACTGGACAATGTCAACAAATCAAGAAAATGCGAGAAGAACAGATACTAAGGTAAAAGCTATTAATTAACAGGAGCATGATCCTTCTGCACAGCAACGATGGACAGCATGTTCCAAAGCAAACACTACAGAAGTTGAATTGACTCCGCTTCCACCTTTCTCATCTCCATTATACTGTCTTGATCTCTCATTAAGCAATTATTTCTCCCAGAATATCGACAACTACTTGAAGCTGAAACTCATTTGGGATGCTAAGAACGCGAAAAAATTCGTAAGCTCCAGGACTTCGGAATCCTACGTAACAAAAAGGACCTGCCAAACGTTGGCACAAATTTCTTGGCTATGATGGGTGTAAAGTTGATTAATAAGGTGGATTTTGAAGTAAGCTAGAGTATTCCAGAAGTTCCGTTCAAAAAGGCCATTATTTTTGCACTAGAGGATATAAAGCTCACAACCTTGACATTGTGCCTTGCCTGGACATTCTTCACGGAAGATTCCGTAAACATCGTTGACGTCATGTGTGCTAGTTTTGAGACATGAAAATAGAAACTATGAGAGGAAAAAAATAAATGAGTTCAACAACAAAGGATAGAACTTAAGTACCTCTCCACCCGAGTCCACCGAAACTAATGGAATTCCAGCTGCAGAGAACGAAGCACTTGAATCCGTTTGGTTGGTTGCAAACGTAGTTGCATCGGTGAGATCTTCAGCTGCAAAATGTTAGCACCCCACAGTTATTATTGTGTAATGGTCATAACAAATCCAAAACACTCCAGAAATCTTACTACGATTGTACGGAGTTGAAGTGATGAAACTGCGTTGTTGAGGAACCCTCCCTGTAATTGGGGTGCGAAATGGATCATGAGTCACATCGTTGATGCTAGAACAAACAAAGCTTACAAGACCAGGAAGATAACTGATTGAAGTGAAGACTTCAGTATAATAGAAAAAAGAATCGATAACTATACATGGACAAGTTATGAAGTTCGTGTATAGAAAACAAAAGGTAATTCGGTTTCTAAAACAAAACAATGTATTTGGTAAAAATACGATACCAGCGCACCATTCAGCATTACTGCATTTTTTACCGAAACCTTAAGATTATCTACTAGCAAGCAAGGAACCCAAAATAGACTGGTTCCCTAACTCCTCCTTACGTTCCTTTAGAAAGTACTTTAAAAACCACTCTTTGGTGGCAAAATCGGAAATTTCGTATTCAATCTAGATGTACTGCTTGCACATATCTATAAATTATCTACAAAGTATGTTGTAAATATTGAACCGGGAGGATCGAGTTGGAAATCTGAAGAGCACCAGTTCTTTATTAATAATATTTTCCGTGCCATTTCTGAATAATGCATGTAAAATAATTGGGTAGTTTGTCCTCAGCCCTCTTGGTATTATCCTTAAGGGTTTGCATTGTTCCAAGTTAACGCGAAATTAACTAGTATAACCACTTTAAGTTCTACAAACTACCGGAAGATTGGTCCACAATCAACAGCATCAAAAAGTCACATCTTAAAAGAAAACAGAAAGTTAATAACACTTTGACGATATCATGGACCTCATGACGTCATCATGTCTACGGGTTTACAATTATTTAAAAAAAAACAACGAAAAGCGCCTGCTGGCACTGCTGTTGAACGAAAAACCGAAAAAAGAGCACTTCTAGAAGTAAGACTAACCTCGTAGGACGATTTGAAATATTTGCAATCTTAGCTCTAAGCTGCACTACTTCTTCGCATTTCTTTTTATATTCAACTTTGAAGCGTTGAAGGTCTCTAGAATACGTATTTGAGACGAATTTAACAAGTAGACAGGTCAAGTGCATGATGGTCTGCAAAATCACTCCAGTAAACTTAAATACTCACTGCTTGTACTGGTTCTTCTTCTTCGTTTCGTCCCTGCATAACTGCTGTAACTTCCCGAAATTGCAACTCTGTAGCACATGAGAGTCATCACAGCAGTTAAAAAAAGATTCAGTTCTAAACGAATCTATAAGAAACTACGAAAACACACACTCAAAACCACTTGAAGTCTCATCAACCACTGTGAGTGTGACTTAGTTAGAAGACCTTGTGGTTTCAATACCATTCACCTTTCAAGAGATGAGCAAGTATCTCATTCTCTACACAAGATATAACGGGGACACTATTGGCGTTTGGGTTACTTGAAATGAACAGTGGTCACCGTGTAGGTGGCCAACTTACTGTTCGTCTCACATCCAAAGAATCGTCGTGTACAAAGTTGGAACTTCCTTATTATCCACGTTCTAGAAAACCACTTATGCTTCAACATAATGGATGTCTTTTCTTATGTCGATGTTTGCCTATGTGGCATCCTGGAATTGTGGAACAATGGTTAACTTCGCCACCGTACTTACATGAACATACGTGCCAAACTCTTCCAAAAGTCAGGCATTTTCGCACGGTTGTTCTTCGCCTAACGTAGTGCACACCCTGGCCAGTATTACATCTGTGAAGAACGCTTAGAGTACGGATACAAACGGAATTGTCAGCAACGTCGTATACTTTTACTCCAAGTGGATACCTCGCATTTTAAATAATAATCCAATAAGACACTATTCGTTAGGCAAGGTAGTAGCAGTGATTCGTTTTTAGATGTACGGAGCAATACTTTCCGCGATAAATGGGACTTCTCTAATATCTAATTTATAATCCAATGTCGAACTTAATTAAACGTCGATCCTGGTAACTCTTCCTCTCTGAATTGTGGAAGTTGAAAGACAACATATCCGTAAAAGATAAGTAAAATGTGGTCATCGTGACTTTGTAGAGGACGGATTTTCTACGGCTATTTACTCCTTCCATGTTTACGATTCCCTCAAAATTTTCCAAAAATGGTTGCCCAAAGGTTTCGTACCTTTATTAAAAGTTACTAGGACAATAAAAAAGAAAAAAATAATGGAAGTGAAACACACCTTCAATTGCAGGTGTCGGATGAGCCTTTGTCTATGGCAATTCTGGAAATCGAAAGTATACCCAACATCTCTAGCTATTTTTGAAAAACCAGTAGCTAACGGTGTGAACAGATCACGAAGCTGAAAAGAAAAACTTTAAAGACCTAAGATGTGAAGAATCACAACAAGTGTGCTAATCGAATATCCATTTGCAGATGTCATTAATAAGCATAATTCATTTAGTGCTTAGAAACAGCGGTTGCTCGCCCGATAGGAAAACCATTGTTTGGAAGGAAGTGAAATTTAACTTTCTCCAATTCAAATTGGGCTAACCATTGAAGTATACCTCTATAGCGTGAATAATCGATGATCGAGAATCGAGAATAATCGAGAACAACAATCGATGGAATATGAACGAAGACGTTTCTTATGCTGTGATTCTTTTTAAATAAGGTACATGTACTTTGCGTGAAGAGCTGAACAGCAATTACATGTGACTTTGAAAACGGTGAATTAATAAATGACTGTACATAAATATTGCAGTCATAGCGGCGCATGTAGCGGAGTGGCCACAGACGCCATTCAATACACATGGAATCGATTCCCGCGCCCATGGTCCACCAAGCTTTCCATCCCTCCGGGCTCTGCAAATTGGTACTAGACTTGTCTCGGAGGATAGCAGCACTGGCTCGATACATCAGTAACCCACCGCTAGTCATTGTAAAGGCCAGATATGCATTCAACCACCTCAACGATGCTTAGTGAAGTCGAACGCATGGCCAATCCCTCAGGATTGATCAACGCCGAGCTTTGTTCTTTGTTTTTATTTACTATACGGACAGCTGCTTGAAAGGGTTGATTCAATACGCAACGAAAAACCTGGCACAGAACAATAAGCTACTGTCAGAAAGTTCGGAAACAGCGTTATCCGCAAATTTCTGGACAAGATGGCACTAGGAGTGCAGTAAAATCTCCATTGATTCTTGGTCTAATGCTTGTTTTCACTTATCATTTGGATTAAATTTAGTGGTTTGTCAGCTATAATAGCAGAATCTTAACCTTTTATTTAATGCTTTTTTCTTCTTAATGGCAGGGTATGTTGCGAAATATAACTCGTATATAATGCTGAGATATTTGCAAAACTCCGGACCGCAGGTGTATGCTGTGGAGAACGAACGCGCGCTATTGTCCTTACCGGGGAGTAGCGCACTTCACCACCACACCATCCGGGTCTATAACTTAGTGAAGTCGAACGCATGGCCGACCCGGATGGTGTGGTGGTGAAGTGCGCTACTGCCCGGAAAGGACAACAGAGCGCGTTCGTTCCCCACCGCATACACCTGCGGTCCGGAGTTTTGCAAATATCTCAGCATTATGTACGAGTTATAATAGCAGAGTAACAACTAGTAACTAGACATGGAAAATGTTGAACTGTTATTAATACAACCTTATTCTATTTGTTATCAAAACAATAGTTTTCAAACCGACTGCCATATAACCTCGGTGGTAAAATAATCAACTTGTATAAATTACTGAGCTTACAAAAGGTTAGTAATAAGGTCTATTCGGCTAACGTTTCGACGTCTTTATTGATCCACAGTTGCCCGTCTTCTCGATGTTGCGTCTTCGTCTTCCTAAGAAAAAAAGAGCTCTACCGGGTGCTACCGAGTGAGCATGCATTCATTACAGCGATATTCCACTAGTGATCCGTCTTGGTACGACAACGAAGAGCCCACATCGAGAAGACGAACAACTGTGAATCACCGATACGGATCATCGGCTCTGATGAAGAAGAAGACGTCGAAACGTTAGCCGAATAAATATCTTTATCTCAACTCGTGTGAGCTCAACAATTGAAACGAGCTAACTATTTGTTAGCGTTCGAAAGAGATTCGAAACAACTTTACTCACTAAAAAGCATCATAAGAAGTGAATTCTTAACGCTGTTATAACAGAACTCCTTTTTCTGCACATAAGACCGTTAAGGAAAGTAAGCATACAGTAAGCCTAACACACAAATGGTACAGCTACCCTTACCTCTGGATTGAGATTTCTGTTTATCTCTAATATTTGAGGATTGTCTTTCTGGCAGATTTTGCACTTCAGCGTCATCGAACCTAAAGAGAACTTCGATTGAGAATATTATGACAAAGCGATCAAATCACTGTATTACTTACTAAAAAATGCTTGAGAACAGTTCTTTCCAGATGCTCCAGGACCACTACCTAATGCTTCCGTTGCAATCTTCTATGTCATACTCTAACAACACAACTAGTAACTATCTTAATTTACAATAATCAGTTAACAGGCCACACACGATCAGGTCACTGTAACCAATCATTTTCCCGAAGTTACGGATCTAATTTGCCGACTTCGCTTACCTATCGACCAGGTTGTTCACCTTGGAGACCTGATACGAATATCCGTACGACGTAGCACAGATTAATAGCCTTCGTTGATTTTTCAAGCACCTTCCAGAGAACATGAGACGTCATAGGAACCACGATGCTTTACGCGGAAATATCCTAACTTGCTAAAAACTATTCAAATAGGGATCACATACCTCTCTGAACACAATTGAAACAAGCAACATGACCGCACGCAGACAGGAAGAACTTGATGTTGGGCATTGGGAAGGTGAAGCAGATCATACAATGGACAAATGTTGTCATTTCTAAGGTGGACGTTCCTGGAACAATCTAAATATTTAATATTATATGGAACTGAACAAAACAAAGATAGTACACAAGTCGGATAATTCGCGACAACTGAAGAAAAACTATGTTTGTTCAGCACAATTTCGAAAAATCCTTTCAAAACAAGCTAAGTATTAACCAATATAGCAGTTAACAATCTGAATAATGAAGAATTCGAATGCAGTTTGGCCCAGAAAGAAAAAAGATCCGATCTTTGTGGCCAAAAACCCTTGGCTATGCTGGACCGTCTGAAGACAGCGCGAACAATCTCGTCCTTGCGGATAGATGGACTCTGACACGCTTTCCTTGATCGGTGAGGCCTCATGTAGATCTATTCACTTCAGGGTTTCATACAGTACCATATCGGGCTCTAGAAATTTATATGCTGTATGAACTAAGAGATTGATCAACTGGGATTAAATGAGAGGTACTTGAATTTTACAACCATGTAGTACAATTTGTACTAACTTGGACACTTGGATGGTCTGTCCACAGGTCGTCCGGGCCGCAGCATAATCTCCCTGCCACAGGTCGTCCGTCACCACCACAGGCGGTTGTTGCCCTTACGGATCAGAGTGAGATTTACCACCATGAGACTAATTTGATAGTGGGACAGTGGTTGATCCTTGTATTGGTTCATTCTTAGCTAGGCTTCCTGATGGAAAAACCGGACTCTTTCTCAGCTTGGGTGACCCTGCCGGGGGTGAATACTCCCTGTTCATTGCGGCCAGAAACCCAGGAACACCTCCCAGCCACGATGAGGCGGCAAACCATTGGGAGGAGTAGAATGTGTAATTGGGAAAGGTCTGTTTCTCATTTCTTCTGTTTTCTGGAAAAAGTTCGTCGTGTTTTCCTTTCGTCCCGCACTAAATATTTGTTTTTAGAGAGATTTTTCCATAAAACGCTTGTGTTATAGTTGTTGATACTACTGGTCATAGTTGAGTTTTCCCAAGCTAGTCATTTGTATGGAAATTCCAGAGTTCAGATTTACCTCTGTCGTAATAGAAATTTTTATTTAGTTTGTAACCGAATCGGGTCTTCATAAGAGAAAGATGGCCACCGAACTCACTGGAATATTGTTTTCGTTCTTCATGAAAAGTGCGTTTTATTTTTAAAGCAGTTGTTTTTGCAAAGACAGACAACAGGCCTCTTGTATGATCGTTACAGTTATATTGCCGTTTCCTTTGATTTCGACTTTCTATGCTGTAGATAGCCAATATTCGTCATTTTGTGGAGAATGTTGTCTATCCTCTCGGTTCTTCACGGTCTCGTATCGCATCCTTTCCTACTCATTGACCCTTCTTCTTCTAAGGTTAGTCCTCTTTGGTTCGGACTCATCAGATGTGGGTTTTACTAAGAAGCCATTGCTGTTTCGATTTTATTCTAACGTGCGAGTTGGTTAAGGGAACTTACAGGACTTCATTTTGATTGACTCAAAGGAATAAAGATGACTACGACAGTACCAACACTTTGAATCTGTTAGTAAATGATGAATATTCAATAGTTGAGCTGAAAGGTGCCAGTTCGTGGTTTTCTACTGCGTCGTCAAGTTGGTTATGTTAATTCGTCACCACGAAAGAGCTCTTGTGGTATAGCGGTGATGTGACCCAAGTGATAGTCTTCACGACCGATTTTTTCTTAACTTCGGTATTGATCTTCATATCCTTATTTTCTTAGCGAACAGATATGAGATTACAATGTTAACTTTTTATTTCCTGCCTACTACAATTTTTCATGGTAGGGTGCTATGTGAAATACAGCCATAATAATGCCGAGATATTTGTAAAACTCCGGACTGCAGGTGTATGCGGTGGGGAACGAACGCGCTATTACCCTTTCTGGGTGCTAACGCGTTCACTACAACACCATGCAGGTCCTTAGTGAAAGGCGGTCCGGAGTTTTACAAATATCTCGGCATCGTTACGGTATAAATTATTTTTGGGATTTTTATTTTATTTTAGTTGGTGTTTCTGCGGATTTAGACTTTTTCACGGCCATTTTAGTCATCTACTTCGTAGATGAAGCGACGGATTCGCTCAGAGTTCACATGAAATTGGCCAAGGCTTCCTATGTTATTGAACATTGGACGTTTTGCTTTGAATGATTAAACAACTTTTGATCCCTTTTCCATCAGGCAAAAGTATTCTGTTACTCCCTGCCCCTTAATCTTCTTTGATGACTACGTGTAATACAATTGCTTCAGTGGATTATCCTGCTAGGTTCTTTGCTAGCCTTGTCCAAAACCCTTAGTGCTGTATAACCGACGAAACTACGTAACGTTCTGCTTACCAATGTTGGTTTGAACTGTTAAGTTTTACGACTGCCTGAAATTTTAAGATTGTGCATTGAATTTAGGCTGCAATGGCCTAATTCTTTATCACAACACGTTGTTTTTTATGATGCGAGAGTAGTTGCTCACTTTTGAATAGGAGATCTTTGAAAAGTAGTCTTCCGAGAAAAAACCTACACATTTGATCTTGCCTGGATATAGCTCGAATTTTCTATTTCCTGATCAGGTCATGTTTCTCAACTGCTGCCTAAGGTTGGTGAAACACTGGAATTCAACTGCATAAACGTCGAACTCGGAATGCCATGCAAAGGAACTTTCAGCCTTGGAAGGCACATTCCATCTTTTATTTTTGTTGATTCTAGTCAAGAAGTGTTTGGAATTTCAGTAGGAGGTGATTAAGAAAGACTACGGTAGTCAGCTCATCCACGTACTCATTAAGTACCGAAGCCTTGCCAATCTATACATAATTGCGGCTGCTCCCACTCATTCACTCTCCTTCAGATTTTAATTAGAAAACCTTCTGAGCGTTTTATTTGAAAGCATTACTGAAAAAGCTTGTACGTTCTGACAATATGACCATTTGTGTTTCTGCTGAAACGATTATATTCATATCAAACGATTACTGTACATGTCGGTTACTATTTCAGTGAGTTGTTCATTGGAAGCTAAAGGCTCTCGGCGTCGATCTATCTCTCAGGGTTGCGCCGTGCATTCAACTTCATTAAGCATCTTTGGAGGCGATTGAGTGCATATATGGCCGCTACAATGACTCGCAATAGCTTACCGATGTATCGAGCCAATGCTGCTATTCTCCCGGACAAGTCTGGTACTAATTTGGCGACCCCGAGAGATGGAAGGCTTGGTGAACCTGGGGCGCTGGAATCGATCATGTCTATATTGCAGGGCGCCTCTGACCACTGCGCCACATCTCGTTACATCGGTAAGCCAGTCATTGTAAAGGTCAGATATGCATTCAACCACCTCCAACGGTGCTTAATGAAGTCGAATACATGGCTCATCCCTCAAGGGTGATGAACACCAAGGGTTTTATCCTTTACCCTTTATGTAAATCCTCTTTGTTCGTTCCCAAATTAAAAGTGACCTTTACTAAACGGGATTTTAATTTTTGATTTTTAACTAAAAATATCGCATTACTGGAAAGCATGTTTTTATTCGAATATCAAAATAGATATCTCTTTTCTTTTTTCACTTCTCTTGAAATATCAATGGGAATATGAACATCTACGCGATTTCTAAAGTTGCCACTACGCGGAAGGTGCATGAAATATAGCACTAGCTATTGGGTTAGTCAGGGGAAGAAAACATTATCACCCAACGGACTTCTCGTCACTAAAGTTTCGTTATTGTAAGAATAATGATAACAAGCTCATGAAGACCTTTTTATCATTGATTAAATGCAGCGGTTAAAATCTGATCACTATACAATGATTGGGAACTTTGCTTCAGTACTGAATATCTTCGTGTCAGGATTCACAGGATAGTAGGCGTAAGTAAGCAAGGCAAAATATTACTCTGTAAGGTGAGCCAAGAGTTCTGTATGGGTTGTAAGGGTAACGAGAGAGATTGAGTTTCTGAAGTGTGTGCAATCCTTGTTCGTAAAAGAAACTTCTATTGATTCGAGTTTTAATGAATATATGACGATAGAGATCTAGTGAAACTTATTCCGTGCGACCAATGTTAATTTTAGTATTGTACTGAAGCATCGAATTTCTCTTCGAAGTCAGTGAAGTACAGTAAGGATGTACACATGCGAATCTAAAGCTCCTAGTAAATCCTTGTCGAATTATGATAGGGGTGAAATTCTGCGATGGCATTGATATTAGTGAGTACGGAACTTCACGGCTATTATTCACCTTTGATCATGAGCTCACTTTCACGAGCACTGTGTACCACACAAAGCTGCTCGAAGGTTATATTCAAGAAGATCAATATTTTAAAAAATCTGTATTTCTCTTGCCTCAAGAGACCCTCCACAGTGCTTGAGATAGAGGAGTACTGGTAGCGCACAAAGGGGATACAATGAGTGACAATCCGTAAAAACCACAGAGAGCTTCGTAATGCAAACGAAGAAGATCGTTTATTTCGCCGTTGGAGAAATAGACGGGAAGACGGTCACTACTTCTAAGAAATAGATGAACTTTTCCTCCTGACATACGATAGTGACGAAGTTTGTAGTACTGGAGTATTTTTCATTAGAAACGTTGCCACATGCCTATGATAGCAATACCATTTGCTTCGAACCCTTGGTGGTTGGCATAAGGCGGTGACGTTTGTAAAGCTGCGTAAGCTGTGATTTCGTTCTTGTGTTGTACTAGTCTTTGCGTGTGAAGGAACTTTACAAAAGAGAACGACGCATCAAAACATTTAGTGGCTATCTCAGTGGGTATTACTGTGAATAAAAGAAGGAAATTCGATGACTACTTAGAGAGTGACACTGAACAGGTAAGAAGATGTGCTCTATGACTTTGAGTATCAAGAACATCGCGTGTAGCACAGTGGTTCGAAGTGCCTTGCAAGGTAGACTGGATCGGTTCGACCCTGCGCCTCGGGCTCATGATGCATTGCCAACCATCCATGCTTAGCAGACTCGTACTAGAATTGTCTGGAAGAATAACACCACTTCCTTGATGCAATGCTAGGACATCTCAAGTTATTGTGTAGACCAAATATGCATTGAATTGTCTGTGCGATGCTTAATGAAGTCGAATGTATGTCACATCCCTCAAAGGTTAATAAACGCGGAATTCTTTATCGTTTATTGCTTTGCCAATGCCATCAAACTGTATCTGCAAAGTCATGTTGACCTACACTTATGGGAAGGTAGAATTACCAGAAAACATTGATGAGAAACTTGCTAGTAGTCAAATCGAAACTTTGTGACAACCGTGATTAGGCTTAATAACGAGCACTACCTTCAAGAAGTCCAAAATTGTGTCGCTAGCGAAAAGGTGCAGATTTTGAGGAAACACTAGGTCGACGTGTGAGGGTGCGAAGTTCTTTTGTTTCACATGACACGTCACCAAATCAACTGTGCGTAACCCAGCACTTTTTGCATTCAATTCGTTCTCTTCGCATTCATCGTCCAGAAGGGTCTTCGAACATGCTGGTGCTGTGTTTCGGCTGCAGCTTGCTGATTTCACCTTTTGTAGGTATATCATAGAACACTGGTCGAGACGAATCCACACAGAGACGCTGCAATCGTTTGACCTTTAGCGGTGGTGTAACATTCACGGTCATTTCTGTGGGGTGACATATAGATTTCAAACGCACTTGAAGACGTCTTTGTTTGCATATTCCCTCTCTCCACTTTTACCATAGTCAGAAATGGTATTAGCTCATGGATTTTAGCTGTAGATTTAGTTAGATGCGTGTCAGCTGGGTGAAAAGGTCATGCAGCGAAGCTTATGACCCGATTTTTTTTTACTAAAATTGAAAGGGCAATTTGAATATTTACAAGTTTTAATAACTCTAAATTGGCAAAGGATTGTGATAAATCATTGTGCTGGGTTGTTGCAAAGGCAGCTAAAATGTAAGAAAAGGATGATTTTGATAATCTGTTATAGAAGCATTTTTTTGCGCCTTTTCTAAAATTTATCCTTTTCTGGGATCGTTTCGTCAATAATATCTGTTCATTTGGTTGGTCGTTAAACGTGTGTAGTCTGTTCATAGCCGGATATGGGAACTGACTTCCAAAGTAGGATAAACTTATCTTTCGCTTTCATCCCTGTTTCTATCAGGGCAGTACTTGATAAGAACACCAGCAAGTTCTTTTCGTCGCATTCGCACATATTGTCCACTTAGTAAATATCGCTAGCGCAAGGGGCACGAAGAACGTCACAGTTTTCCTGATGCTATTTTTTCTCTTTTGCTATTTTTTCGTGGCAGGAATGTGACCCGGGTTGTTCGCTGGCTGTGTCGGGTGAAGGTTTAAACCTTTCACGTGGTCGTCTGACCGGACCACTCCTGATTCTCGGCTGTTACAGACATTCTGGTTTTCCTGCAATAGACGATAGTTTTCGATAATTAAAAGAATTGAGTGGTAGTGAACATGACAGGATTGTAGATGAGACTGTCACCTATCGCCGCCCTACGGGTGTGAGAATGACACCTACCTGTAGTATAGTCCATGGTACAAGCACACTGATTTCAATGGCTTTTTTGCATTTTCAAAGTGCAACGTAGGGCTTTTTTCGAACGAGGTCCAACACAACATTTGTACTCGACAAGCTATCGATTGGCTATAAAAAGATGTGGCAAAAAACCTCTGCGTGGCGATAAAAAAGGCTCGGCAAAATGTTTGCGTATCGAAATCAAAGTCGTATCGTATCGAAATGGTGCGTAGAGTCCACCATAGTACAAATTGAAGTCTATGCTACTGGTCGCGAGAGGGTTAGATGAGATTTGAAGATGGGCAAAGTGATTGGTAGCAAAACTTGTGACGTCTTCTGCTTCCGTAAACGTTTCTTGCATAATCAACCAGGGTGAGTTCTATTCAGTACGTACGATGACGAACGGCTGTTAAAGGCTTTCATCCATCCGTCCATTTAGAATATGTCGCCAGCGCGGCCTCATTTTTCCCATGGTCCAAAATCGATACCTATTCTCGATGTGTGCGACCACCCGCCATTACCGCTGTCTCTCAAACGCCCCGCCTCGACCTTGCAGCATTCCGATCTCGCATGAACATAATGTGCCTTTTCGGTCTTCAGGACTTCAAATCGTGATCATATGAAGTCGTTAGTAGTACATGAGTGCTTCTGGTAATGAAATAATTATTCTAAAGGCATGAACCATGCAGGTTTAGTGAAAAGATTTGTTTTTTCTCAGATTCTCCACCGGACGAATTTTTTTATTTTCTATTTCTGTTAAATTGTTTTTACCAAAATAAATAAGGGTGAGTAGTTCTGGATGTTCTTGATTCATAACTACATGGAAGATGTCGCTAATTGAGAAAATTCTACTTTAATTATCACCTGTCACCTATAGGTGCAACGTAGCCTCGCCACTAGCCGGCCCGAGATCCCTCACATGAAGGAGATCCGTGGAGATTTCAATTATAGGAGCAATATTTGCTATTACTGCTTAATTATCGACGTATATTTATTCAGCTGGCATGTACTCAATCCTTTCTGTATGCGGTTCTATTGGAAATTCTTCAGATTAATAGAATATTCGATTGAAGGCGAAGAAAATCCATGCTTTTTCTTTCTCCGACCATTTCTTATTACCTTACAAAACTGCTGTTTTGTATTGTAAAGGTTTGTAAGTAAGTCATGTTTATCATTTGAATTAGTTTTGGTTGATCGATTATAATTGGATGCATTTTACTAGACAGGCAAAATTTGTGATGACAGACTTTCGTACAGACTTTCGACGTTGGCACATAAATATTTATGTTATGGTAGAATCAAATCGTTATGGTATCCGAAAGTTATCTTTCAGATTCACTCATCTTTGAAATGGTTCAAGTTTGAATTCTCCAAAGAGGCCGAATAGGCTTCAGTCATATTCCAATCAACTTAAGGACATCGAATAAACTTACCAAATGAGCTCATTACTTAGGTTCTCGATGGTGATGATGTAGTGAGAGACGACTAAAGAAAAGAGGGGGGCCGTGCGGCTGCAGAATTTTCGGTCTTTGATGGGCGTTTTGTCCGCTGGCGACCATCCACGCCCATTTCGAAACAATGAAAACGGTAAACGTTTTGTTTGCTTAATCTCACTCGTGTAAGTCGTAAGTCACAGAATTTCTTAACATAGTGAACTTTTCGGAATCTTTCGTTCGTTCGCTGTTTTCTCTTCCTATTCGAAGTTGTCGCATGGTTCTTTTGTTAGAGAATCGGACCATGTTCAAACTCCACATAGATGATAATATTTTCTGTGTCAGTTTACGCATAGTTCACTTTTTGGATTGCAAGGCTTTACAATATTTCAACGTATTCCTTCTTATATCTATGACGGAAAGAGTGGGTGTAGTGGAGTAGTGAGACGTACCCTGCAATACACACAAGATTTTTTGTTCGGACCCGCGTCCTAAGAAATCATACATTCCGTCTATCCGTAGTTGGGGATATCAGTTTCACTGCTGTCTACGAGGAGACTTTGACTTGACACATCAGTTATGCTTGATACACAGAAGTCTTTTTGTGGAACGAATAAGCATTCGACCACTTTTGCGATGCTTAATCGAGTCAAATGAGTGGCGCATCACTTGGGAACCAATCAATCCCAATGCCTTGTCGTTCTGTCCCTTGCATCTAAAGCATAAAGCGTTCTTCGCCAATCAATCCTTGAGCGATGCGGCATGCATTCGACTTCATCAAACATCGTTAGAAGTGACCGAATGCATATCAGGCCTATACAATGACTCGAAGTTGCTCACCGATGAATCAAATTAGTGCCGCTGTCCTCACAGAGAAGTCTGGTAGCAATCTGCCGACCCTGAGGTATGAAAGACTTGGTGGGTGCGGCGCCCGTCGAACCAACGGCCGATCCTGCGTATACTACAGAGCACCTCTGAGCACTGCATTATAAATGCAGTCGATTATGTCCTCAGTAGTATAGTGGTTAGTATTCGCATCAGCCACATGCGAGACCCAGGTTCAATTCCCGGCCGAGTAGAATGGCCTTTTATATCCATTTGTAGTTACTTCATCGTAACAAGTCCTGAACACACTAGACTACAGAGTGTGCTCCAATCTGTTAATTCGGAAAGGACCGCGTTGGTACCAGGTTTAAAGGATGTGTTATTGGAACTTCCATTTACGCAGTGATAGGTGGAAAGAGTTGTGGTTTTGTCTGATTTTTGTATAAATATCACATATTTTTCGTCACACTCAAATTGGTCATGTGGTAAAGAATTTAGTTAATCGTACATTTATCATCTATAAGGTAATAAATGTGCAAAAAAGTACCGTATCTTGAAAGAAAGCTGAGATCTTTCTCAGCCATTTATATTAAATTTGCTTGAAGTAAGACATATTCGCATTGTTCGTTTACTGATGAATGTTTAGTACGCATATTAGGTGCTCGAAAATTGATGGAAATTCTAGAAAAGTGGAAGAAAATCTTTCCTTCTTTTCCTTCTCATTTTTTGTTTGGACTTTGCACTAATGAGCCATCAGATGATTATTTATATGAAAACAATCAGTGCTTTCTAAGTCAATCTCCATTTCGTGTTTGTGATTCTGCTCAATGGTGTTGACATTGTGGCACTAGAGCTTTTTTTTGGTCCAAAGTGTACATTCTTGGTTGATTAGTGATGTTAAAATGTCGGTCACTTTAGTCTTGTTGATCAGCTTTTCTCGGAATTATCTTGGATTTTTGTCGATGATTTTTTTATGATTTACTTTTTTATTTTACTATTAAAGATTTATGAGACTAAAGGATAAAAGTTCTTCCCAAAGGTCAACCGCCTCATCATGGCTGTGAGGTGTTCCTGGGTGTCGGCCTGCGATGTACAGCGGGCAGATTCATCTCTACAGCATGGTCTCCCAAGCTGAGACGGAGTCCGAGGTTTCTATCGGGAAGCTCAGTTAAGAGTAAGCCATTAACAGGATCCACCATCGTACTAGTGTAGAACTAGTCGGTTGGTGACAAATTTCCCTCTGATCCACAAGGGCGACGACTGTCTGTGCTAGTGACGACCTGGAGCAGACTTTGCCTAGGCTGACTTCGGGACTCCAAGAAACCACAATGGCTTCGAATATCGAAAGTAGCGAAATTCCGATAAGGTAGGGATTATGCTGGGGTCCGCACAATCAGTGAAGACGGGTAATCCAAGTATCCAATTAAGTAAATAAAGGATAGAAGTTAGAGCGTTGGCCCTGATCAATGCCTGTGGTTGTGTTCGTAGCACTATAGAGGTTTAAATGCATACTTGTTCTATACAGTGACTTGAGCCTGTCTAGCAATGTATCAAGTCAGTGTTTTAACTCATGTATACAAGTTTGGTACCAATTTTCTCTTTCTTGTGGGACTGAAGGACTTGCTTTGACCAGAGTGCGAGATCGAACCATTGATCATTTGTGTGTTGCAGGGCACTTCTAACTAATCCATTTAAACATGTTCTTTTATGGAATATGAAGTGACAATAGGAAGTTTTTATGTGCTGTTCAACCTACTGACTTTACTCTTGTCAGTATTTTTAACTCATTGGTTGTCGAAAATCATGTGTTCACTAACTGTTCGTGAGATAAAATTCCACGAAAGTGTACGTACTCGCATAACAGTTTTCTTCACGATGTTTACTATGAGTATCCGGTTTTTTCAATACTTTCCTTGTAGAAAATCACAAGAGCTATATTGCTGCACTTTTGAACTCGCTCTCCTTTGTGCCTACACATTTCGATTTTTGATTTTCTTTTTCGCTGGTGACATTTCATTAATGTCTTTTCACAAGGGACAGGAATGTTAAGGTGATAGATTTCGATGAAAGGTAAGGAACAGAAGGTTTTGTTTATGTGGTTCTGCAATCTAAACTTGCAAATAGATGTCTCTATTCTTCGCTTGTTCGAAACTTGTTTCTAGCCAGCATTTTGAGGTCATCAGAATGGTTTTCACTCCCATATGCAGGGTATTCATATCAGGGCGCGTATGGTGCAGTGGTCGGAGGTGCCCTGCGACGCACATATGGGATCGATCCCCGCACACCTGGCCCACCAAGCCTTCCATCTCTCCGGGGTCGCCAAATTAGTATTAGACTTCTCTGGGGGGATAGCAGCACTGGCTCGATGCATCCGTAGACCAGCGCGAGTCATTGTAAAGGGCAGATATGCATCCAATCACCTCCAAACGATGCTTAATGAAGTCGAATGCATGTCGCATCCCTCAGAGATTGATCAACGCCGAGAGCTTTGTCCTTTATTTTTATTATGGAGGATATTTACAACAATTGTGGTCGAACATTTGTTATTTTTTCTAGCTGCGATGTTTAATATTCACTAAGAAGACGGTTATTCTGTAGAAGATAATGCGAATAGAAAAAGCTAAGAGATTTTTAAAAGACATTGAATGCCTCAGGCCAAAGGTTTTTGTTGAGTATTTGTCAGCAGTGCACATTGAGGTTGTATCTGAGTTACAGTCGACAAATCATAAGCTCCACAAAGAGTGAAGTCCATGAAATTATTTGGTTACATTAAGAAAAATTGCTACCATTGAGAACTATCTGTTGAAGAAATTCGTTGAAATAGTCAACTGAAGAAATACTGAACCATGACTTTGGTTGTGGACTCACTATATTCGTTTATTCTAATCGTTTTGGGGATTCGACATGCACTCGACGACCTCGTTAAGCATCTTCAGAGGTTATTGAATACATTTCCGGCTTATACAATGTCCTTCTGTGGCCTTCTGTGTCAAATCGCTGTTTTTTTCCTCCCAAATAAGTCTGGTACCAAGTTGCCACTCTCGCAGATATGATGCATTGCTTTCCCGAGGCGAACAGTCGAGGCAACAATCAAGTATGTACAGGGCGCCACGAATCACTGCGCTCCACGCATGTTATTCTTACTTAGCACGTACAATGTATCGTGAGTGGATTTCCACTCATGTTGGAGTCAGTTCGATTGGCTTGTTCATATGTCTAGCCACATGAATGTTTTTTGTTGCACTTTTTATATTAAGTTATTAGCTTATTCAATGCAGATCGTTGCGCTGGGCAGCGGACCTGGAAGCTTACTCTTTATACCTAATTTCTTCTACGCGACCCGTATTCATATCTACCGCGCGGATTATAACGCTTTTGCATTTGATTCGCTTCCTCGCATCCATCATCCGCGATAATCTTCGGGCATTTCACGTGTTGATTCGACTGCGACCTCAGGATTACCGTCTTCTTTAGGAACGTTGTTGAATGCTGGTCTAGTCGACTCTCCCTTAAGTCCTGAGATACCGGACTAGAGCATTTCCACTTGGACTGCTGAGAGTAAACTTTTTCCAGACAAGTCTGGTATTTTCCGACCTCGATGTGTTGATAGGCTTTATAGTAACTATTTCCCGAACAGTTCCTATTTTCTAAATTATCGTATGTTTACCACATTAACTGTTTACTGGTAATCATCCCACATCTATCCTTGCACATTTTGCAAATCGTTTCTTAGCGACTATCTCATGCATCCGCCTCGTGGCTGGCTGAAAAGAGATTTTATAATTTCTTTTTCACAACTGTTCTTTTCCGCCTGACAGTTCGGGCACTGAAGAAGCAGCTGCCAGCTACTGGCATTCTTCAACATTCTTCAACTTTTGGCGTTTTAATCCGCTTTTTTTTTAGGTTGCTGCATCGTTGTCACATGTATTTACTATAACAGCTTTGTATATCGTTCACCAACATTCTGTGCTAGCAATCCTATCAGATTAAACTAAATGAGAAACATTCTGGAATCTCCTTATGAACATTGTCTCTAGTTCTTTCTGTCAAGCTCCACCTATTATAGGATGAATATAAGCGGCTTCGTCAGTTAACTGCGTTTAGTTCTCTCCACTGCTCGCTCTACGAGTTCTCCCTACGAGGGCCTTTGCAGTCAGTCTCCTTCTCGGTACTGACGCTTGTATTCTTCACCTTTGTGTATGTCTTCATGCCGTTATGCCGTTAATATTGTTCTGGTATTTTTGATATAAACGGAAATAACGCATATGTGAGATTGTGTTCGGTGACAACACTTGAGAAGTCCTGCGTGGCATATACACACTAGGCGAGTAGTCAGTCGAGCTAGCAACCCTGACAATTAACTGTTAAAATTATATTTCTAACACTGTGAACGCCACCGCATGTTCGGGGAGAGCGGGACGGGGTCAAATCACAACGTGCTTGTGATGATCAGCTCACCGCCACCAATGCACTATCGCTTTTGGATGAGTTTATTTCGTATGCCCGATACTGCTGCTGGTGAGGAGAGCGGCCATTAGAGATATTGTTGCCGTTTAGAGGATAGAACTGAGGCGTTTCTGCTCTATTGCAACATCCATGTTGAGCACCGAGGGTCATCTTTTCGCCGTGATTTTGGTCTTCACCAAATGAAAAGCAACGGAGGTTTCCACAACACTGACTGATATTTGAAACGTTATACGTAAGCAGACTTCTTCTTCGAAAAACACCTTTAAAACCCTATTCCTGTGTACCATCTGTAGTACAGTGACAAGCCTTGCATAGGTGAATTGTAAAGTACAGCTGTGTAATGGGCGTTACCAAAACTGTGTGTCTGTAAAGGCTATCCGTTCATCAGTGTTTTTATACTGCATCCATTTCGAACTATTGTTTTCATGCCATTCTACGGATATTATGAACATTATGCCTAAATAGACTTATTTTACAAAACTCCTAAAATTAACAGGTCCTATATATTATTTACAATAGAATCCTCACAACCTCAAACTAGTATAGTTAGCTTCTTTCCTAATCTTTACAACATAGGACTTGGTTAACTAGCACTTCTTACAATCTCTACAATCCTGTGTTGTTGTGAATGTTATATAGCAGCCAACATAACGTCCCCATTATTTGGGGTTTCTTTCAGGATATGGCTGATTGAGGATGTAACCGTCGTTACTTTATCTTCCTCGAACTAATTTGCTGAGACCTTCTTGATAATCTGGCAAAAGCTTATGGTTTTGCATAACTTGCCTCCTTCATCGAAGATTGTATTACTACAGCGATGCCGAGATATGAGCAAAACTCGAAGCCTCTGTTAGGCTTCAAACCATCGATTGCTTTGCCTTTATCTCAGCTAATTTTCTACTCTCTCAGTATTATCAGCAATCACCCGCCCTTACGATGGTATTTTACATAGTGGCCTGCCACGGAAAAAAATTTGCAATGAGTAAAAAAGTTAAGGCTTTATGATTTCGACTGCGGCCTCAGCTTAGCTCCTTTAAATGTCGACTTCTGCTCCTCAGATCGTTCCCCTTGATGAGCAATTGCTGATAGCACCGGTAGAGTAGGAAACTAGCCGAGAGAAAGGCGTAACATGAACCTCGATTGGTGCGACAGATAACAGATGAGCCCTCGGTGAGTAATTACAGGTTTGAAGCCCACTTGTTTTTGCGAGTTCTGCTCATATCTCAGCATCCATTTAATAGTGTTTCACATAATAACCTGCTATGAAAAGGAATAGTTAGTAAATAAAAAAGACACAGTCTACAGATCGCATTATCTGTCCTTTCCTCTACTCTAATTTGTCACCGAAAGGAAAGACACGCGTAGACTCGATGAATGTTTCTGTCGTTTATAAACCATAGAAATGTAAAAATTCCCGGGTATAGACTGAGTAGTCTTTTAATCTCTTCAGTTGTTATGGGTTCCCACGACTTGTTGTTCTCTCGTTCATATCAATTAGTTTCGTTGACACCACATCCAAAGATTTACTCATAAAAGCCTCATATAAATGAGTCGGTTACACTACACGAAGAGGTAATTAACTTCGGGCTGGTTGTCCTGGAAAAGCCAAAGGTCTTGAGGTACTAGTTAATCTGACCACTCGCGGGTTACGCCACCATCAGCTACTTCAGGCGCATAGTTCATGTCACTTCCTGCATAACCTAAGGTGAGGAACGGGAATAATTACCTCAGTCTTTGTGCCCTCAATATCTTCACTATCATAATTTTCTCGATTACTCTCGATGTGAGGTCGATTAAAGTTTCTATTCTTCGTCTCTTGACGTAATTCATTCCTAAATTTCTCAAAATAATAGCCGAATAGTTTAGTACGTAAAGAAAAATTCTTCTTAACTAGTGAAGGCTTGTTGAACTTCAGTCGCTTCTGTATAGAAGTGAGTGCTACAAGGAATATGAGCTAAGCAAAAGGAACCAAAGAACAGAGGAATGGTAACGACGTCTCAAGTACATGGTTTGCTTCTTTATATCTTGCATTAGTGTGGATGTTCTGTAGAGTTTTTGAGTCATAGAACAGGTAGTCGGATTTCGTTGGTGCTCATCATCCTCTTATCACACCCAATTATAGCGATGCCAAACCTCGTAACTATTGATCCTTCTTTTCTACGTGGTAATGAATGTTTATCACAGCCATGGTTTACTGTCTGGTGACTGGTGCCGTTCCTATGTGTCCGGAAATGTTCTAGTATTCCAACTTTGAACAAAGATGTCTTAGCGTATAATGAACTTTACTCATTGCAATGTGTACTTGCATTATAATAAATTCCTTTGGAAACTACAGATCATTTCAAACAAAAGGAACTTTTCTATTTCCGCAAGATGAAATTTGCGTGTTCTGCAGGCCGCAGCGAATGCGAACGATGATTCGCAAAAGTTACGCGTACCTTTTACAACAGAGTACTTTGTCCTACAATTCTGCAAAGCTCTAAACTCCCAAAGGACTTTGTTTACCAAAAAATTATTGGTCATCGTCGGAAAACTGGGACCACGTACTATGTGTAGGGAATATAGAAATAAATATTTCGAAACCGACTTTCCTTGAACCTCGGTGTGACTAATCAATATGTATTCTTTCTTGATAAGCTTGCACGAGGTTGATAAATATATTTATCAACCTCGTGCAAGCTTATCAAGAAAGAATACATATAGAAATAAATATTAACTGATAGATGTTATTACTTCTTTCCCAATCACTGTGATGGAGCTTTGGATTCCGATGGAATGAGTGCATATAAAAATGCCGATATGTAGCTAATATCGATTAACAAATGCTGATGTCAACATATTTGTACAGTGGAAGTGTTCCAAAGTCATCAGAAGTTCAGGCAAAAAACTTAGCCTTCTGAGGAGAAACGTACAACAAATGGGGCGGAGCTACTTGCTAGGTGGGAAGTTCAGCCGGTATGAGTTCATGTGCACTAGTAGTGAGTGTGACGAGCAATAGGCGTCAATTACATATAGGTGTCAGCCACGTAGATTTAGGCGTCGTTCTCTGAGTATCAATAGTATCTACAGTCCCTTTTTCGTATTTCCATTTCGGTTGTTGTTTTTCACTAATGATCACCCTGTTTAAAAAGATGTGGTTCTACCGTTTCCAACGGAAGTTCTCCAACAGCAAAGATTAGATTTGTTGTCTTGGTTCAATTCTTAGTTAGCAGTCTGTACAAAGGCTGTTCGTTATTGTAATGTCTGGTTTTGTTTCTCTCGAGTGATAACGTTGTCAAAAAATTGAGAAATGTGTCGTTGTTCAATCAAATTTGAAAGAAAAGATTGAATTCATTCTCTTCGTTCTATTCTTAATTAAAAGTGTGCACGTTTCTCCCTTGTTATTGCTATTTCTGCTGTAGTTTCTCTGGAATGATTACCCTAGTAGAATTGTCGAACCTACCGTTGCTCACCGAAATTTGGTTAACGACCAAGATTAGATCCATTCTCCTCTTTCTGGTTTTACCCAGCTTTAGGTAGAATCCTTTGTTGCTTGGAAATTAATGCAGAATCTTTATATCAATCTGTATTTTTAAAGTGGCGCATCTTAACTCAGAATAAACTCCATTAAAAGAAATAAAATTCATTAGAATTTGTAGGTTTTTGTCTATAGAGAGCAAGTTCGCATACACCGGCTGCGCAAAATTCTGTTCATCTCGGTGCGATAAAGCTATTGAAGGTAGTTTTAGCTCAGGATTTGTTTCTAATGCATTATTAGCACAGGAAGTTGTGGAGACGCTTGAAGTAGTGGTACTTGCTAGGCGAGAGGTCGTGCGAGTACAGTGAATCAGGCAGAGTTTCATAGCTCAGCTTGTTCAACCTTTGAAGCACCGATAGCACGACATGTAGTGAAGTAATTCGGCATCCATTTCTCGAGTTTGCTTGAATTTCCATCTTCAAGTTCTCGAACAGTTTTGCATGTATTTGCTTCATCCTAAGCCTTCATCCTCTTCAATTGCAGAAGAATGTCCGGGACCTTCCTCATTCTCAAGATCGAGCTTACTATGACGAAATCATTCAAACTGAGGTCACACAGTTCGCTCATTAACACTTCCTTGACCTCATAGCTTATTAACGTTTCCAGCCTTTTTCACTGCGTACATTCGACTTAGAATGCGTAATACGCGCCTCATTCTTACTTAATGGTAATATACTTATTTGTTACCACTTTTTCTGCAGTTGTTTTTATCACTGATTTTCCATCTGGAAATGTTCAAAAGCATCTAGAAAATGCCAGCTTTCTATATTTGTTAAAACTATGCGGTCCGAAATATATTGCGGGTAACAGACATCTAGTAAGTTTGCTGTGATCCCCAAACAATTGTTTTTTATGAGCGTGAAGGTAATGAACACTAGAAGTTTACTGGAACAAAACCAGAAATGATAAGGATCGAAGCATCTTTAAGAAATTATATATGTATATATAAATATTATATATTTGTACAAATATTTTATATTTATGCGTAAATAGATATTTAATTATATATAATTAATTATATTTATTTATGATTAATCATATTCAATTATATACTATTTATATATATAAATATATATAGGGAAATGTAGATATTTGGATCGTAAATATCTCGTTTTCTTTTCCAGAAATCGTCAGGTTATTATTCAGCACACCTTTTCTTCCTTGCAAAAGTAACACATGCAGCACAACGGTAGGTGACGTCTCGGTAGTATCGCCTTCTTCAGAGCCTGGAAGGTTGGAAGATGTCTCCCAAACGTCTTTAAAGAACATCTTAGCCTGGAAGGCTGGAAGTCTCTGAAGAAGGCGATACTGCCGAAGAGTCACCTACCGTTTTGTATGCGTTCTTTTTGTGAGGAAGTAAACGTGTGCTGAATAACAGCCTTGCGATTGCTGACAAAGAAAACGAGATATTTACAATACAATGCCGAGGTTTATAGAAAGTGGATCTTGGGAACTATTAAGCTTATTGTTATCCACTTTGAAACAGTAGTTGTTTTTCATGAGCATGAAGGCAATGAACAGTCGAAGTTCATTGGAACAAAACCAGTAATGATAAAGATCGAACAATCTTTAGGAAACTGTGAAATATGAACACACAAAGATTTATAGTTCTTCCAGACCGAATATTTTGCTACGGAGCTGTTTTTTCTTCTGAACAAGGCAAAAATTTCAGCTAAGTCAAATGGCTTCACGAGAAGTAGAAAAAGAAGATGCTGAGAGGAGCCGGAGGAATGGAACGTGTCTTTCCAGATTCATCAACGTTCTTACGTCGTTTATGCCAATACTGCATTGGTTACCGAAGTAATTTTTTATCGTCGTTAATTTCACCAGTCTATGTTTTCACAAGTCTGTTGTTCTGTTTTGTTGGGTGGTTGCGAATGATACCGCCAGTGATCATCCGACGCGTACATGAACCAAGCAAAGATTTCGTTCGGAGGTTATTGTTTGATAGGCTGGATTTCTTCGTAATAGTGGCCTTAAACAAAGAAGTTGTTATATTTCAAAAATTTTGAAAAAACGTTGTAAGGAATACTGTAAGTCTGGATTTTCCCAATTTTTTCCAGTTTTACATGATTTTCCCTTCACTGATATAATGGAAGGAAATCTGAGTTAACAAAAATCCCGTAATATGTGACAAATTTGACTCGTTTGGGAACAAATTAGTGGTATTGATGGTTGTTTAGTTGGTCTAATAACTGGTAACTGGGGAGCTCGGAATCACTGGTTGGTCTTTGCGTTTCTTATCGGTTGAGTTGCTTGCCTTGAACTTAACGTGACATTTGTCACGCATTGTCCTATCGCAGCACTTTTTCTGAGCTTAAAAAATTTTTTGTCGAAAACTGTATCGGCCAGATCTAAAGTCATAAATTGCGCTATTTTTTCCCTGTTAAGGCCTCACATGAATCTTTGCTGTCCCATGCAGTCCAGAGAAGATCAGCAAAAGACCCTGATCTGGCAAAATGGGTTGATCGGATTTAATTGTTAGTGATGGAGGTCCTGTAAATTAGTTGAGTTTAAAATCTTTAGTAAATGTAACTCACCAATAAATGTGCTGAAAGAGAATAAATAAGGGGATTGACAATTCTTCTGAAAGCTCCCACGACCGACTTTCTATTAACCTCGGCATTGATCAAGTGATTTTCTTCGTATTTTTGTTGAACAAACGCGAGGTGATATTATTATTTATTCACGAATAAGCTGGCGTTTCGACGGATTTCGCCTTCCTCAGAGCCTGGAAAGGTCAAGTTGATAGCAATCTATTCGGCCAGACGCCTCCATAACCAAACAAAGAAATTCTAAACCAAGATTTCAATCACATTGAACACAGCTTTGCACACTTACCGCTTTCTATGAGGTTTCCACTAAGTATGTCACGTAGAGTCCAACCGCAAAGAAATCACATGGAAGCATAATGTGCCCCTCCCATCAGAATAGCAGTCTTATATACTGCCCTATATCACACGGGATAATGAGGTTCATCCCTTCCCTGCGGTTCATTTTCGCATTTTTGGAGTTAATCCAGAATGCCTCGAGAGTTCTTCGCGCCTGTGTTCTTGATTCGCGTGCTAGGATCGTGACACATACATCAAAGTCCTCCCCGTTATGTCTCTGGGTTCTATGCGTGCCTAGCGGGGTATTTGGCTTACGTTTGCCGACTAGGTGTTCTTTTTATGGACACAGAGTGGTCTACCCATTTCGCCAACGTATTCATCCCCGCACGCTTTACAAGAGATCAGATAGACTGAACCCGAACTCATGCAGTCGCCGTCTCTACCACTGGGGCAAATTATGCAATTTTGAGTTGCACATAGACGGTCATATAGGCGGTTACGAACAAGCTGGCGCTTAAGATTACTCGGTGGTATTTCAACTACGTTTACCGAATTCTCTAAACCCGCCCTTCTTAAGCAGCGTTTTACAGCAGTACTTATATCATTTGAAATGAAGGGTAGGATAAACGGGACCCTTCTATCGCTAGAGTTGTTGTTTGGAGGCCTTGGATTTCCCCTACACCTATCCTGCGCAGGATCATCGCTGGATACTAACTTATGAGTTTTTACAAGTAAGTACGAGACAGGGCATGTGCTCGGGAAGAGAGCAGAGGGAGGAGTCCCGGAACTTGGCACGGCAAATAGCCATTTCTAATGGCTACGAAACTGTAGCTCAGGATAGGTGTAGGGGAAATCCTAGGCCTCCAAACAACAACTCTAGCGATAGAAGGGTCCCGTTTATCCTACCCTTCATTTCAAATGATATAAGTACTGCTGTAAAACGCTGCTAAAGAAGGGCGGGTCTAGAGAATTCGGTAAACGTAGTTGAAATACTGTAAGACGTGCGGTGACGAATACATTGGCGAAACGGGTAGACCCCTCTGTGTCCGCATGAAAGAACACCTAGCCGGCAAAAATAGACCAAATACCCGCTAGGCACGCATAGGACCCAGAGAGATAACGGGGACGACTTCGAAGTATGTGTTACGATCCTCGCACGCGAATCAAGAACACAGGCGCGAAAAACTCTCGAGGCATTCTGGATTAACTTCAGAAATGCGAAAATGGACCGCAGGGAAGAATGTCTCATTATTACGCGTGATATAGGGCAGTATATAAGACTGCTATTCTGGTGGGGTGTGGGGGGGGGGCACATTGTGCTTCCATGTGATTTCTGTGCGGTTGGTCTCTACGTGAGATACTTAGTGGAAACCTCATAGAAAGCGGTGAGTGTGCAAAGCTGTGCTCAATGTGATTGAGATCTTGGTTTAGAGTTTCTTTGTTTGGTTATGGAGGCGTCTGGCCGAGTAGATTGCTATCAACTTGACCCTTCCAGGCTCTGAGGAAGGCGAAATCCGTCGAAACGTCAGCTTATTCGTGAATAAATAATAATAACACCTCGCGTTTGCTCAACAAAAATACGAAGAATTATCTTCTGATAGCTTTTAGCTGTTTGGTTGTTCTTCGACCCATACATTGCTTTGATTCGGAACGAGTTACATTCTTCTGAGGGTTCCACAGGATGAGAGTAGAATTATGTTCTTGCCTTCGAAAGTTCTCACTTTTTCCTCCAAATTAACAGTTATTCTCACTAGTTTCGCGAAAATACGGGATAATTGTTAGTTTCATTAGCCCATAGATGTAAGTTAAATACCAGTTATAAAAATTTCTTAAAGGGTTTTGACGTTCACAAATAGATTGTCTAGTTGAGCAGATTTTTGAAAGCGTTTTATCTAAAACCTTCTGGGTATAAGGTTTAACAGAAATTTGCTCATTTTTTGTTCTAACTGTAGTAGGCGTGGTGTGAATGCACGTTTAATTTCAGTTACAAGTGGAAAGAATATATTCACGGCGATCTTATTGCTGGACTAACTGTTGGAATAATGCACGTACCGCAAGGTAGGCACAAAAATGAGGATAAACCTCTGAAAACTTTATTTCAACATTGGGTGCCATCCATTTATTTTTTTCATGTGCTTGATCAGTACTGGTCCTTATGGTGTAGTGACACCTATGTTTCTAAGAATGCCTTGGAATGATGGTTTGATGCTAAAATTTCTCTGTAATTTCAGGTATGGCTTATTCAAGTCTGGCTGACGTTCCTCCTGTTTACGGCATGTACTCGTCATTCTTCTCCTCAACTATTTATATGTTTTTTGGAACCTCACGTCATATTTCAATAGGTTAATGTAATTTTCAATGTGTTACTGCTGTGTAATGAAAAGATAGAATCCATTAGTCATACTCTAACTTCTAAAAATATAAAATCTCTGCGTAAAGTTGGAAGAAATGCTTTCATCTTTCCTCTTGCATTGAGCAGGAGAATCGAGGCCGAAGCCACAGCGAGTTCAAACTCTTTTTGGTCTTAATACAACCATAGTGATGCGGCTCGTTCAGGGGACTGACGTGTTACTGTACCACTGAGGTCCTTGCTTTGCCTTTCTTTCAGTCAGTTTTTATCCGGACGGTGCTATCAGCTACCACTCGTCGAGGGAATACTACTTTTCTTTTTCTCAGTGTTTTTTTGGTGTTTAAAAAAGAGAGGAAAGGTTTTTGAAATGACCCAATTCCTCAATTTTTGAGTCGCTTTCTTTTTGAAACACACAAAAAGGTTGCAGGGTAAGGAGTTATGTTCTGACGCAGAGACTTGCTATCCTAGAATGGCTTGAGCCGTTTCTTCTGGCAGCGAGAAAGGAAACAGTTATCCAAAAATTGATAGAGTAGTGGATTGTCTTTAGTTTTTTGATAATGGGATTCATTGCGTGGTCTACAACAGTAACGGCCACTTTTGGATGCATTACAACAGTTCTATCTTTATCTCAAGGGTGTTTGCTTTGCATCGTGTTCTTCTGTGTTGGAAAATGGTGACCGTTTCAATTATAATTTAAAGACAAAAGAGCGACCAGCTACTTGCTTACCGTATGCGATTGTCAAGGACGAGCCAACACGACGTGCTTTAATTCAATGCTAGTTTTTCGATAAGTGCGGTCAATTCTTCTACAACTACATAAGGTTGCGATCAATTCCTCGACAACTTCATTACGTTTAAAGTGTTGTTCGGCTTTTTTTTTTGAGGCTCTGGAAGCACAGTGCTCAACTACTTTCATTCTAATAAAAGCCCTTATCATTCAGTGTTCGACAAAATGCCGCGTTGATTGATATGATCTCTCTTGCTCCACAAGGACTAGAACTGCATGTGGTGAAGACCTTCGAACGCCGTGATAGAACTGTGCCATGATTGCACGGTCAGCGACATTTGTAAAGAAGATAGACTGCTCACGCTATAGTCGACCCCACACGCAAGGCAATGCTGTTCAACAAGCCTTCCTCCGCCTGTTCATTTGTTGAGCAGCTTCGAAAAAAAAGCACAGAAATTACGTCTTGTGGTTTCTGGAAATTCAGAATTTCATGTTTGTAGAATAAGACAGCTCATTTCTTGTTAGAAAAGATCTGTAAGTTTAAGATGTATTATTTCAATTAATGAAGCTTATTGTAGGGGCTAAGATTTGTTAGTTTCAAGTTTCACTTGTTTTTGGGGTCATGTACATTGAAATTAGTTGGCATCATTGTGGTTGTTTCGACGAATTTGTGAATGGAATTTGAAAGCCAAATATGGTGGCTCTTGTTCATGGGATTAATTACAGATAACGCTTTATTTATTCGTCTTCCAGATTAGGTCTTTCTGAAATCAGAGTCGGAGTCCCATCTGTATTTTTGTTTCTTAAATGCTTTTTATTCTAACTCTAGTTATTATTTTTAAGTGACACATCTTGAGTTAGGGGGCGGATAGCACAGTTGTAGTGGTGTTCTCATCACGAGCATGGTGCTAGTTCGATTCCGCAGCGGGCCAACTAAGCCTCTCATGCCTTCGAGGTCGGGAAATTGGTACGGAACTTGTTTGGGAAGAAAAATCACTCTCTGCGATCCAATTGGGAACGCTCATCCTCAGAGAGAATTACTCGACCAACATTCTACGACATTCAAGATGAAATGAAAATCCTCAAGTAGCGATCTAAGCCAGACGTAAAAGTTGGAAGATCTTCGTGGGCAGTGGATGCGAGGAAACGAATCGAATGTGAGTACTGGAATCCGCATAGTAAACGTGAAGACGTGTCGTATAAAATAAACAAAATAATATCTTGTGTTAGAACAAACTTTATTAATCGAAGTAGAAACCATTGGAATCTACAAGTTTTTGACAACGAGAGAGAAATTTGTTTGTGCCAGTTGCACGAAATTCTGAACTTATGGAGGTAATGAATCCTTTGATGGCACTTCCAGCCTCGGCTTGGTTTCTGAAGGATTTCTTGTACGGGAGCTTGTTGACATGTTTGAAGAGGTCTGTAGAAATGAGTTGGAAATGAGAAATGAGTGGCGACTATGATGGATGAGGCAGAGTTTCTTGGCGCACCCGGTTCGTTGAACCTTTCTAGCTCCCATAGTGTGACGCGTAGCCGTGGGCTATTGTGCAGGATAATCTCTTTCTTGCTTGGATGCTTTCTTTAATAATGTTGGGAAATGCTATTAAAGTTTTAGCTACATTTCATTGATTTGCCATGGGTACTCCGCCGTATTTGTTTCACCTGGACTCAGGAGGATGTGATGAATCAAGCCAATTGTAGACCACCAAACGGTCAACGTGACTTTTTATGGTTGCAGTTTCGACTTTGGGACGTTCTTCGGACCTTCATCGCGGTCCATTCATTGAGCCATGCGTGGCCGATTGTCGTTGGGGATCCATTTGTTGTCACTGTTCACAATGCGGTAGAGAAGCGGGTTGTTTTGATTGGGCAGAAGAAGTGCCGAAGATGCCTCAAAACGGAGATTTCTTCAGTGATCAACCACTTCTTGCGGCACTTATAGCACTTCTTCAACTTTTCAATTATCATTAAACACTCCGAAAGAGTTGAGATGCCTATATGGAGTTCTTTTATAAGTCTAGAACTATGGGGCGTGTGTTTGCTTACAGGGACACCTAAAATTCAGAGGTACGTACGCCACCTTCTTCTTACTGGAAGTCGAATTCGCCACGACGAAATTTCCGAGACCATCGCTACACTGTGCGATCGTTAAGAATTTTTGGCAACGCGCTCCGTAATGTTTCGAGCCGTCTGCACTGCCTGCTCCATAGTTTGAATTCGTAGGATAGATTTACCACCATTTCTGTTTTAACAATTATAAATTCTAAGCTTTAAAATGGGTAAAAAAGACGCTAATTGTATCACAAACGAGTTTTATGCGGGGGAAGTACACAAAACGAGCATTACAGCGATGTAAAACAATGCAGCGGCGTTTCCACTAGAAAGCCCAGCTAAGAGTAAACCAATACCAGGACTCACCACCATCCTGGAATCAAGGTTACATGATGGCAAATTTCCGTCTGATCCAGAAAGACTGCGACTGCCTGTGGTGGTGACGACCTGAGGCAGACTTTAGTCAGGCTGACCTCAGGATTCCAAAGATTCACAATGGCAAAACCAGCAAATCTCCGAAAAAGTGGACATTATTCTGACGTCCGCACAATCAGTGTGGGCGTGCCATCCAAGTATTCCAAGTCAGAACAATGCAGCATTGGAAGAGAAAGTGTTGCTAAGACATTTACGAGAAAAACGAAATTACAAATCCGCCATTAATTTCCGAACAGCATAATATTAAACCTTCGAAGAGTTCCTCAGTTAATTTCCCATGTTACATAGTTTAGGTGTATTTGCTGTCGCTTCTCTGATGGTTGGCGCTACACTGATTCGCCTCGCACCTGATCCCGACGATCGATTTGGTAACTCAACATCTCCGATTGGTGATGTGGATCCTCTCGTGATAACAAGCTCTCTGGCGTTTATTGTTGGCGTCATTCAGGCGAGGTCTTTAGAAACAGGTTGCTTAGAGTAGAGCATGAAAATTAAAATAACTTTTCTAGATTTTAGAAACTGCGAAATACCTCTATAAAGCATAGCTTTTTTATTGAGCTTATTCACATAGGTTTTGAAAACTAGGCTTTCAAGTCCAGTGATCAGGATAGACGAGAACTTTTCCGATTACTGCACTGAAGACATGAATAGATGAAAATCCGTTGATGAGAACGACATAGAACGACAATAGCGCCAGTTTACGCTTATTGGATATATTAATAATCTTCCGGCCGAAGTTTGCTTAGTAGATTAGATCTTCTGGCAGTATTAACTGCTTATTAGCTGCCTACTACATTTTTTTATGGCAGGGCATTATGCGAATGGAACCACAATAGTGCTGAGATATTTTCAAACTGCCTGAGTGCTGCTGACTGTAGTAGGGAATGAATGCGCTATTACCCTTTCCGAGAGCTAACACGTTCACCGGCACGCCATGCGGGTCCTTCGTTTCGCCTGTCTCTAAGCTAATATCTCAGCTTCTAACAATATTAGTGTTGACTATGATAGATGAAAATATTATTATTCGGTATGTATAGATTAGAAAATCTGTTCGACT
Organism: Angiostrongylus costaricensis; assembly: GCA_900624975.1. Classification (NCBI taxonomy): domain Eukaryota; kingdom Metazoa; phylum Nematoda; class Chromadorea; order Rhabditida; family Metastrongylidae; genus Angiostrongylus; species Angiostrongylus costaricensis. The sequence goes on from UYYA01003866.1 coordinate 144,442, forward strand.
TTCAAGAACAGTGCAGTTCCACCAATACAATTTCAGATAGTGTTTGGAGCGCTGCGACTCGGTTTTCTCACCACATATCTCTGTGACCCGTTGGTATCTGGATTCACCACTGGTTCTGCAGCACATGTCCTTGTTTCACAGCTGAACAAGGTTCTTGGGGTAAAGCTGCCCAGGCATGAGGGTGCTGGAATGCTCATAATGGTTAGTTGGTTAATGGAGACAATTGAATAGCTCACCTTGATTATTACGAGACCTGAGGACTTTTCTTTCCTCAGAGTTTCAAAAGCAGACCTCTACAGCTACATAACTAAGTTAAATAGTCTCTTATCTAGATGGTAAAAGGCATCAATGACATCAATATTAGTGTAAGAGGGAAAAGTCATTAATGCCGTAGCTGATGCCCACGATGATTAGGAAAAAAGACAGAAGTCTCAGAGAATGTTGGACCCGTTATGTATCATTTATGTTTGGTACTAATAATCATTATGTTACTGAATGAGAGTACAAAGCGAGAGTTTGAATTTTCAACGTTCTAAAGCATCTTTGTTCTTATGGGCCAGACCCTGTATCTTCTTTCCCTCAAAATCGTCATGATTAGTCATAGCTATCATCTGGAATAGGGGAATATATAAATTTTTTGATGACAAAGGTTACTTCCCAGCTTGGAGCTGGATCGAATCTACGCACCAAAGAGACGGTAACTGGAAATTTACAGAGAAAGTAATTTTGGTTCGAAATGGGCTGTTGATAAATTGGAGCGTTTATGCTGTTGAAACATATCTATGCTCTACCTCTACCTCAACGCTTCATTTGTCGTGGAAAAGATCAACTCAGCGTTTGGGAGAACGATATAAGCTGCGAAAATCTGCTTCGATCTGGATAGCCGGTCACATTGAACATATGAGCTAGCAGCTGTGCATTCTTCATCCGCATCGGCAATACTCTCAGTGAGGTCGTGGATGGAATGAGAGCCAGGTTTGTGTAGGAGCAAGATCTGCCGGGCTTTTTCCAATCGAAAATTCTCGCCAGCATGACACACACACCCACTTCTCATGGTTGTAAGATGATATCCTCCCTCTGGGATTCGTAAGGTATGATGCATTTTTGGGATTGGGTGAACAGAAGGAGATTGTCAAAATCAACAGCCTAAAATAATAACTGCACAAGCTCACGGTTGCCGTTAAAGAGCAGTAAAGCTAAATATGGTTCGGCATTTGCATGAAAACGCTAAGCATAACTTTGTAATAAATTGAAAGATGCGATCTCCGTTTTCGTCATAGAAAAATTAGTTTAGAACCCAAACAAATGGTAGAAAATTATAGTTGTCTTATGCCTCTTTCTGAATATTTTTACTGTGGAGTCAATGTGTGGTTCAAATCTGCCGGAATGTGTATTCCGGTCTTGTAGTATGCGTCAGATATAAATGATAAAAGGCTCAGCTTTTTAACTAATTATTTGCCGCCTATTCTTTTTCACAGCAGGTTATAAATTGCGAAATATAACTTTAATGATGCTGAGATATTTGCGAAACTCCGGACCGCAGGTGTCTGGGGTGGGATCCCGTTGACGGGTGATTACTGATGCAAAAGATCGATAGAACGAGCTGAGGGACAGGGGAAACGAAGGACCCGGATGGTGTGTGGTGAAAGCGTTACTCCCCGGAAAGGACAATAGCGCGTTCGTTCATCGCTCGTTGGTTTATGAACGAGACACCTGTACACTACTACACAAGGCGTCGTAGAGGTGATTGAATGCGTGTTTGGTCTGTAGAATGACTTTCGAGGGTTTACCGATTGGCCATGTTAACCCATTCTGTCGCCCACTTACACCTGAGTAATTGTGTCATTGCAGGATTAAAACTTTTCAACAGTGGTAAATAGCGAGCAGGTTAGTTGGGAAGTTACCTTTCGCGTCGTCAAGGATCGGATGAGATCTTAAATGTGGACCGAAAGCGACCATATGTAATGTTAATCTTGTAATATTTAGATTTCGAAGATTGTGCTTCTCTTTTTTCGTACACCAGATTAACTTATAGCTTTCGCGTATACTCCACTATCTATAAATGCATGTTCTGGTTCTGCATAAATGTGCATGATGCCATTTATCTGTCGTTGGGAGGACTGCAAAGGTCAAATCTGGCTAGGTTGTCGCAAAAAACTTTAAAAGAACAGGACTTCATTTTAAAAACCGTGGTGCATATCGTGTACTTCTAGTCATCTATTCCCACGGTTTAGCTCCGGTATGTGGTAGGTGTGAAGGGAGACTTCACGGTGTTTAACGGATCTGAAATTAATGGAGATGAAATAAACTAGCCGCTAATTATCTGCCAGTTTACTTCATATCACGCAACGGTTTACCGCCTCATCGTGGCTGGGAGGCGTTCCTAGGTATCGGGCTGCGATATACAGCAGGGCGATTCATTCTCCTAGTGGGGTTTCCCAAGCTGAGAAGGAATCCGACGTTTCCATCAGGAAGCCTAGCTAAGAGTAAACCAATACCAGGATCCATCACCGTCTTGGCGCCAAATTAGTCGCATGGCAGGAAATCCACTCTGATCCACAAGGGCGACGACTGCCTATGGTGGAGAGGACCTGAAGCAAAGTTTGGCCTGGCTGATCTCGTGATTCCAGGGAATCACAATGGGTAAACCAGCAAAATTCCGAAAAAGTAGAGATTACGCCGCGCCCCGCACAACCAGTGAGGACGGGCCATTAATTTAGCGAAGTAAGTTTGCTTCATAAAGCGATGATTATTACGTTAAAGCGAGACTATTATGATTCAATTCAACTTTTGACTCAGTTTGCCGTGAAGTAGATACTAAGAAAGGACTCTTTGGATCATCCACGTTTCAAGCAATTACTTTTATTGTTGTATCCATCCACTACATATTGGCAGCTCAGAAGAAAAGGTAGACAATCACTCACTGAGGACGTATAATGTCGTTAAAATGTCAAATACAAAACGAAAGAGCATCCGAACACATTGTACCATCTGCTTAAGATAATTACTATGGAAACCTTTACCTCAATAAAAACGTTCCAGATGATTCGCGATCTAGTCTACTCTGTTCCGTTGGCGAACGTGACCACTGTGCTGATATCAGTCTTCGGGATACTTTTTTTGGATCTCGGTAGAACGCATGTAAACTCACGTGTGAAGCGTTTCTCACCTGTGCCTCCTCCTCTTGAGCTTATTCTGGTGGGTATCGTTCCCTTGTTCTATTTTGCAATTTTACATTTTATGGGAACTACTCGGTGCAGAAGCTTTTACTGTGTGACTTTCTCTCAAGGCAACCACTAGTATGAGGTTTCTAGGTATCACTTCTGATAATATTCAATTGTTCAGGTGATAATTGGCGTCATTGTATCAGTCGCACTCAATCTGAACGAGAATTATCACGTTTCGATAGTGAATACCATTCCAAGAGGGTCGGTTTTTTAGGTATTTTTGCTTACATCGGTATATAAATTATCGGTTTAAGGAGATAACGCGATCTTTAGTTGTTTATTATCCCTCTCTATTCATGTTTTACGTTGGAGTTGACATTGTTCCAAATCAACTGTTAATCTTAGGATACATATCTGAATCTGCCAAGTGTTGAGTTTCTATGGAGGCTGTGTTCACACCCCACCTTGGATCTTGACATAATATTTTTCCATCCGAGGAAGTACGAAACATAAAATTTATGAAAGGCAAGGAAAATAGAGAAGTTTGGAGAAGAAGAGGCTTTTTTTCCTTTTGCTATGTATATTTTTTTATTTAACACGACCCGTCGTCACAACTGTTATGCGGATCCTAGCACTTCATGCATTCTATTTGTTGATATATTTATTTATGTGATCTTATAAACTGATCTTCTTAAGCTGACGCGAGGTTGGTACAGATCTTCGTTGTCGTTGTCGTTGTTTTTGATGTTATTGATCGATGGTTGACGTTTCGGCGACTTCACCTTCCTCAGAGCCTGGACGTATTTTATGTTAGAATACTTTTTATTATTCAGTGGAAAAGAAAGGCTAAAGTATTAATGAAGATCAAACTTTCAAATAGACGCCATATTGAACAGAAAGGCCACTCACCGTGATGTTACGTGTGGGACTGGCCCAGACGTAGTTCACGTGGGGTCGCTAGCAAGACATGTCCCGGGGTCAAAATATCATTTTGAAATAGGACTCCAGGTCACGTGTGATAGTGCGGCATTCGTCTTTCCGGTTCATCTTTGGAAATATTCTATTTGTTTTCTTCACATTCATCGTCCACAAAGGTCTTCGAACACCTCGCGTGTTGTTTCAGTTGTTGCTTAAGGATTTCGTCTCCTTTACGAATGTCGTAGAATGCTGGTTGAACCGGTTCTCCTTGCAACCTTAGTGATAGCCGGGCCAAGGCGTTCTCACATGGATTGGAGGAAAGCGTTGAGGAGGAGGTCAAACTAACGTCTTTGCTTCCTGATTGACGCCATCACTAATCACTGCGTTATCTCTGCTTCTTTGCTATGTACACGCATGTGGTTACATGAAACAGAATCTCCGTGTTTTTTAATTTTAAAATGAAACCACCACATTGGCATGTAGTGCGTAGAGCTCAGACGTATTTGTTATGCGTGGGTGCGTTTACTATCATTTTCTTTCGAGCTCGCTCACATCTGTACGCGGTCATTTAATCCGCAGTTCTATTTTTTGCTGACTTTTTCTTCGTTTAGTTTCCCATTACCATCTTTGCCGAACATTTCGTTAGCTCCTCACCTAATCTCCGACGGCATCGCAATCGCCGTCATCTGCTACATGTTCGTGATGTCAATGGGAAAGCTATTCGCTAGGAAGCACAAGTACAGGACTGATGCTACGCAGGTTCACACAGAAATTTTTTTTCGATGAATTTTCATGTCATCCGACGTTTACTTTTTATGCGAAGGCTGTCCACGCCGGTACAGAGTGGAATATGCCAGAAATCGCTGGCTTTCTGGTAGAAACTTCTAGGTGCAAAGCAGCGATCCTCCTATTCCACAAGTTCAGCGAACATCCTGCGCATACAATCTGACAATGCACCGGGCCTTCTTGCTACTCGAAGGAAAAGAAGCGTTCAGCTAACAAATAGTTATCTAGTAGAAATTATGTTTAAGCCTGCAATACTATGAGAGCGCTCATTCATGTACTGTCTGTGAATATTATGTTTTTGTGTTTAATAAAAAGCAGTAAATTTAACAGTTAAGGAAAGTCATTTCAGGAATTTTATGCCGTTGGAATAATGTCAATAGCATCGTCTTTCTTCCCAGTATTTCCGGTGGGTGCCTCACTTTCCAGGTCGTCCGTCTGTGAAATGTCAGGTGCAAATACCCAGGTAATTTACTTGGTCGTAACCATAAGGGTACTGTATTATTTTTTTGTTTGTATCATTAATTATTCATTTCTTTCTTAAAGGCTAAATCGCTTTAGTGTCTGTGGAAGATGCAAGCTAAGAATATAGGGCGTGCATAAGTCAGTGGTTAGAGGCCCCTTGTAACACGCAGATAGTTCGTTATGACGGCTCAATCAAGAGACAGGAGCTGACGAAGGCTTCCATCTTTTTATGGTCTCGGTGGTACCTGATTTGTTTGGGAGAATAAAAATATTGACTCCATGCATCGATTGGATACCACAAGTCATTGTAAAGGCCAAATATGCATTCAGTCATCTATGCGATGCATAAAGACCTCTGATGCATAGCGTATCCCGTCATCCTTTATACTCCGTGTTGTACTCTAAGAATGATAATTAGTAGAATTAGTAGATTCAAGAGCCAATGAGAAGTTCTGAAATAATATTATTAGAGTTGTGGTATGATCAAAATAGGTCTTCACAACCACAAGGATGCTGACTATAGCAAAAATTAGAACGTCGGTTGACTTCGAAACCGCGATTATTTTTACCGAGGGCAAATTTTGTCATTGCTATCAGCAACCATTCGTCAACGAGAATGATCTATGGAGCACAATCCGCATTGGATCTAGTGAAGGTGAAGATGGTAGAGTAAAAAAAACCGGCTTGTAGAAAGGCGAAGCAAGGGACTCCATTTATGGCGTGTATAGCACGTGAGCCCCTGGCAAGAGATCGTGAGTTCGAAGCTCAGCTAAGATTCAGAGTTTTGCTCATGGCGCGACATCCTTGCGATTGTAGCTCACATCGAACTTTGCCATGAAAAAAGAGTGGGTAGTAAGTGAAAGTTAGAACATTGGGTCCAGAGTATGTTGCGAAATATAACTCTTATACGCGTTCGTTCCCCACCGCATACACCTGCGGTCCGGAGTTTTGCAAATATCTCAGCATTATATACGAGTTATATTTCGCAACATACCCTGTCATTGAAAAGAAAAAGGCAGTAAATAAAAGGGTTAAGATTGCGTCCAGACTTATTTTTGTTTCATTTTCTTCCGATAACCAGCGAGGAAATCAACGAAGTATGTTTGATTCACTCAACACGTTTGCTAAAAATATCATGGTGTACTTTACCATGTGCACATATTTTTTTGCATTAAATTTTATGGCTCCGAGAAATTCATTCTGCTGAACATGAATAGAGCTATAACAAATCCGCTTCTCATGAACATCATTTTCATGAGATTCGATAGAAGAGCAGTTAGTTGTTGATAACAGCAAGCATTTGTTCCTTTATACGAAAGTATGAAATAATGTTATCCCATTCCATTTTTCACGTCACGGTTTTGAGAGTGGTTGTAAATAATTCTAGCGGGATAGTATCATCTTGGCGAACTCCCGTTCTTACGTCGGCGTAAACGTTGTCGCAGAATGGTGATGTTCTTGTTGTGAAGTTATGATATAGCTTCCAAAAGATCGCTATCTGCTGAGTAGCGACTTACTGCCTGTCCACGGCTTCTAGGAGCACTTCTGTTTCACCTCAAAGCCTCTTCTCAAGTCGATGAAAGTGATGCATAGCGGTCTGTAGCACTCTTGCGATACTTCACTGAATAGTGTTTTCGTGTGGATGTGATATATCATACTGAGTTCTTTTTGAAAGCCTGCTTGTTCCTATGGCTGTCCTTCTTGTTGTTGTGTTAAACCCTTTAATGACCACTTCAGTGAAGAGGCTATGAACGACAGACAGCAGGTAAATTGAGCGCTGTTCACTGACGACGTGGAATTTTTCGTTTTGTGTAACCACAATGACTTACTGGTTTTCCATTAGCAAGAGTTTGCATTTCAACACTTAACGTATGATTAGCCAAGTTGCGTGTCGCAGAGAGCTAGCGGAAGATTCTTCAGGTGACGTGGTCTAATATTGTCTGAAACTTGTGTTGTAGGGTACTTCATCGACAAAATCCTCTCGGAAGGATCTCGGAAGTAGGATCGGTGAGACGGCCTACCTATTCTCCTTATATTTATTTGTGGGCAGAAGGACGTGGTTGTTGGAGAGATCAGAGAAATAGTCGTAGATCATTTTCTCCATTGCTCTTATGGACACTCTTGTAAATGGCCAAGTTTCGGCGGGCGTTGCGAATAGTTTCACCAATTTCTACCGCTTCGGCCACTGTTAATTCGAACGTGAATTGGTCTTTGCTTGTTGAGACAGGTTTTCTTGTGATATTTGAACGTTTGGCTTCTTCAGCACTAGCGTGGAGGTGTTGGTTAGTCTCCTGTTGTATTCTTCACGGATGTAGTCGTTAACGACATCTTATCGAAGTATTATGATCTGAACAAATTTCAAATTACAGTAGATTTGGAGTTTGTTCTTGACTTTTATAACGGTAATTTCCAGCGTTGGCTCATCGTATTTAGCCCTCTTATCCTCATATCTTCGATCTTTTTACATTTTCGTTCAGATGCTAGTTATTCAGTTCAGGATTCAGATGCTAGTGTACGTGCCTTATAAGTAAGGGTCAACAGCTTATTTTTTCAAGATTGGAGCAACCTTAAGTGATACTGTTATTCTGGCCATTTCTCCGTACTCGTTCTACCCGTGTTGCCTTATTGGCGGCTAAATATTTAAAACCCGCATGTATAAGAGCATTCCCACGGATGTATGCATGAATCTTCTACTTAAATACAAAATCTGCATGCCAAATTCGCGCAGAAGAAACAGAGAATCAATTCCTTGAACTTTAAATCTCAGGAAGACACAAGGTTCCTTTTGGTATCCGTTAATCCTATCGGCCACCCGAGAATGCGCGCTGTAGCTTCTCGTCCAGCGGCTAGGGATGCCTCAGTGGTAGAGAACCGTCTGTGTTAGGACAAGAGATAAAAAACAGCATGAGGGAAAAGGTAAGGAACTTTAGAATTTGCACATTTTCGTAAATAAGGTACAAGTTAATTAATTCCGGTGGTAAAAATAAAATACCGTTGTCAAAGCGGCAAATATCTCAAAGGCGTTTCCAGCAGTGGTATAATTATTGGTGGCTTTCCCAAATAGTGTGGTACTTGTAAAACGTGGTGGCCAAACAGCTTTATTACGAGTGGTCTATGGGCGAGTACAATTACTATTGCGTTTGTTGAAATAAAATAATTAAGTTGTTATTTGCTCCTTCATAGTACTGTTCTCGGACACTAAACACCATAAATCTCCTTAAGGTTTCTGTTTCAATAGCGCTCTCGTTACTGAATACCTTCGCAAGCTTTGCTAAAGTGAAAAAACGAGATTCAATTTGTTAAAGATGTGGCGAATATGTAGGTGTGAATGCCAACGGTCTCGGACTTTGCAGTCCTTATTTAACATTCTTCGGACAATACTTTTGTGCCGCAACGGTTCTAGCGGCATTTGAGTTCTGGTGAATCATGTTATCCTTGTTTTGACGCAAAATTAACTGTCATATTTTCACATATGCATCTCGTTTTTTCGTACATTACAACTTAATTAAAATCGTTTTTTCTGCAAAAGAGAAGCGGAGTTGGTTATAAGGGCGATATATTTAACGTTCTTTCAATTCACGCCTCATTAAAGTGCTGTGCAATAAAAAAAGGATAAAATTGACGGCGTTGATCAATCCCTGAGGGATGCTCCATTCATTCGACATCAGCAAGCACCGTTGGAGGTGATTGAATGCATATCTTGCCTTTACCATAACTCGTGGTGGTCTACCAATGTATCGAGCCATTGCTGCTATTCATCTAGACAAGTCTCCTACCAATTTGCTGACCTCGGTGGGATAGAAGTTTGGTGGGCGCGGAGCACGGAGATCGGTCCCCTGTGTATTGCAGGGCGCCTCCGATCACTGCGTTACAGGCGCGCTACGTAATACGACAATAAAAAAAGGTGAAGCTTCATTTGAACTCTTGGATTTGATTTGTTTAGTTCTACACGGTGTTCTCGTCGGTTTTACTTCTCACGGTGATTCTATTCCTAGGACCGTTTCTCGAACCGCTTCCTATGGTGAATTAGTTCTTAGAATTCTTCTTAAAACAACTGATAAACAGGTTTAAACAGTAGTTAATAACAACCACAGGTACTGGAAAATTATTTTTTTTTTTGAACTTGTAATTTCGCGATTAATTAAATCTTTTTTATTATCGATAATTTGTTCGGGGTAGTTCATATTTCTGGAAAACTTCCAGTGTATTTTGGCTTGTATAGTGATCGTGAGCCTCAAAGGGCTATTTCTACAAGTCACCGAGCTGCCCCGTTATTGGAGGATCAGCAAATATGACTTCGTGAGTTACGTTATGTTCTCTTTACTGAGAAGGGTTAAAGGGAATCGTTCTATGATGTTGCTTTTACTGAAAAGAATTGAAGGAGAACGTTTATTTCGCAGTTCATATGTATTCGTTTACTTCCTTTGTTTATTCCTTTAAATTTCGAAAAAAGTGTTCCAAAAACGAACGACTTCCTAAAAAATCGTTTGGAGATGCTTCATTATCTGTTAATTGGTAATCTGTTTGATTAAGGCAATTTGGTTGGTGGCCTGCTTGACCACAGTGTTCACCGATGTCACTAAGGGACTCGTTATTTCATTGGCGTTCGCACTGTTTACAATCGTTCTCAGAGAACAATGGTACGTCCAAGATTGTTAAAAAAACATTTGTTAAAAGCGAAATCGAAGTGACTTGCAAAACCATAGGGTGTTGAGATGTAAGCAAAACTCGGACCCTCAGTTGGAGTTCGAACCACCTCAGGATATGAGTTTTGCTCATATCTCAGTATCCTCCTGATTACATTTCACGTTTATCATATTGTGTTTTCCATAAAAAATAAATAGGGAGGAAAGCAAAGATGGAGCGGTTGCTCTGAAGTCGTTGAATTCATACTGGTTTGCACTGAAAGTATAAAAAGTTTGACCGTTCGAACTTTAGCAAGGCGCTTCCATTTGTAAAGCATCTCTCAGGAAGTGCGAATATTTATATGTCCGACATCTGATGTGTACAATATCACTAAATTGTCGTTCAGTTAGGGTGCTCTTTTTCTTCCAACCGGAATAGGAAATGGCATAATTGATGAACTTTGTTCATAGCGTTGATCAGGCTCAGTGGCGTGCTTAATCGATGCTGTTTCTTTATACAGTATAAAAACTTGTCGGGATAGTGTGTTGTTTTGCGTTCGACAATGAGTTACGAAGGCTTATAAGTTTGTTATGATTCGCAAAGGAGTCAATTTACGGTTCTAGGATGGTATGGCTTGGTATGTCTGAGCGAAGCTACGGACCACTTGCCTAAGTGATTGATGACTAGTTGCTGCGTTGTGTCCTCTAGTAACTCTTTTTCCTTCCTGTTCAATGTTTGATTTTTTTTTTGCATTTTATTGCTTTCAGTTTGGAATACGATAATTGAAGGGAAACTTTATACCTCACTTCTTGATCTCATCCAACTGATTTATCTGTCTCTCTTCACTGCCCACTTTTGTTTTAATAGATCGGTTTTAGGACACTGGCTTGCTTTTGTAAAGCAAAGCTTCGCACCAACGTCGTGACATTTTCAGGCCGCAATTTTCTGCCATTCAAGTAGACGAAGCTGCCTCGAAACATGTTCCTGAAGGAGTGTCTGTACTGAAATTCGAGTCACCTTTACACTTTGCTAATGTGACTTTCTTTATGGATAGGATAAATGAGGTGATCTCGACAGCAAGAATTGAGGTAGCATAGAATTCAAGTACTAACCCTTTTATTATTGATGTTACTAACACTTATTAGCACATTCGCCGCAATTCATTAGGTTACAGAATTTTTCTCACACTTTGCATGTGTACTCGGTAAGTAATCCGAAGCCGATTAATGTAGAAGGGCTTGGACTGGAAAACTGTCTCTCTGGATTTAATGGTTTACGAAGAACTCTTTCTGTGGATTTAATGGTTTACGGAAAACGTCTCTTTCCGACAAGTTCAATGATCGATAACTGGATTAATCGCTGTGGTGAATCGACGCTATCGTATGGAATGTGTGGGTATAAAAAAATACCGGAATAAGCTCAATATAAGCTCCATATCTCTTCCGAATGCTGACAACAATGTGTTTGAGTGATGAGCTGCAGTAATACATTGTAAACATAAGCATATATAGAATTCGCACCTAGGGAACGATTGAGCAAAGTCTGTTCTACTATCCTCGTGCCCTCTTGTTCTTGAAGAATTATTGTTCAGGATAGGAAAAAGTATGTCCGAAAAAGTTGAAAATGAGGCGTTTCCTAGCAGCAGGTCCGCTAAACGCCGCGTGTCGCGAATGTGTTGAAGGATGAGTTAGTGATGATCGATATGTAATTTGAATTTCCTTCATAGGTAGTCCAGTTGGTTGAAAGATTTTAAAAAGTTTCACAGTAGTAGTGGATAACTGGATGATCCAAATTATTAACAAGTATGCCACTTTTCTCTTTAGTTGTTTGAAATTCTCATCGCATGAGAGCGTTGTGCTAGCTTTTAATTTGGGCAGAGACTTTTCAAACCAGCCATGTGTACTCTTCGTTCTGATTTCCAAGTGTTGACAGTCGCAAGGAAATCCAACACTGGTTTAGGCCTGCCTATAATCCGCTTCAAATTAGAATTTATAAAAGAGAAAATCTTGTAGTAGGGAGGAGCAGCCGTCTAGTGTAAAATAGAAGCGGTGTTGAGTGTTCTGCATCTTCTTTACGAATTACTCGATGGTTCGTACATCTGGTAACTGGCTATCTCGTTCAATATTGAGCAGTTCTGGCTTCATATCCCTGAGCATGCTAATTTCACATAGATGGGGGTGGGGAGGTGGGTGATAAGGTGTAACACAGTGCTTATGGTGCAGTCGATTAGGAAATACGGTGCTGGCTCGACCTCTACTCCAGTGCTCCCCTCCAGTTCACATGGGAACGCTTTAACTCAACTGTTTGCCACATTTCAAGGAAATCGCACACAGCATGCATTCTAAGATACTCACAAAGAAGGCGAAATCGTCAAGAATTAAGCCGAGGCAATATCGGAGTTGTTCGAAGGCCTTCGTATACAATGAATGTAAGGGAAACGAATCGAATGCCAGAGGTTCTGGTATCCACGCAGTAGATGTGACAACAGATCATGTGGAGTGAAGAAATAAATGCCAAACCGATGGAGACCCTTGTCTTGCTGTAAAGCAGTTTAGTAAAACACTCTGAAGAGTTTGAGTTAGGTAATACAACCCGTTTGATTTACTCACGCAAGGACTCCTCTTAAAGTACTGAGGAGACACTGAATAAAGAGCACCTTCATTGTTCAAACCAACGATCACTTCTTTTTCTCCACTTTCTTTGGATTAATACCGTGAGAAGGAGTTTCATTGTAAGTTTCTTCCAAAATGTGGACTTCTCCGTATAATATGATTTCCAAGTTGATCTCAACAAGTTCTTTTACTGTTGCATGTTTCGAGATCAGTGGCCCCTCTTGCTTGAGAATGACTTCTACTAAACAACGCCTGCTCTTCACTGTCACCATACTAAGAACGTTAGTGATAGTGTTAGCCTTTTATTTTCCGCCTGCTATAATTTCTGACGAAAGGCTGTGACGTGATTTACAACCAAAACGATGCTGAGATATTCGCAAAATGTGGAATGTGGGCCAGATCGAACCACGATTTCCCTTTCCGGGAGCTCGCGCATTACACGCTGCACCACAGAAGCCCTTGATCTGCAATTCTCTTAGCTAGTTTTCTACCTAACGCTGACATTAGCAGTCACCGTGTGACGCTGTAGTCGAAATTTCTCATATTATCAGTGTTTCTTTTTTTTTCTTAACTTATCAAATGTTCTCTTGAAAGGTTAAGTTATACTGTCGAAATTTTCACCACTACTCCACGGAAGTATATGTGGAAAATTTTTGCTAGTCGCGAGCATCGAACTGCATTTCGTCCACTTCTGGTAAAGATATCCTTTACATCTATGAATCATCTATTTCTCTATGAATATAGCTTTTGAATTCGTTCGGTGCTTATTAACGATAATTCGGTGAAATACGCGCTTTGGGGAGATCGCAGTGTTTACGATTGTCGTTATTCGAGGAAATGCATTTCATTGTGAATTTGTAGTTATTGTGTATAGGTGGCGTAGAGAGGTGTCATGGCATTAGATTCGGTATGAATTTTCATGTTTTCCAATTCAATAGGCTTTGTTGGGCGGACATGCTATTATAGTGGACTGCTCTGCCATGGCGTATGTGGATAGCATGGGATTGGATGCATTGAAAGAGGTATCTTTCAATCAGCCTACCATTATATCTCGACGTTCTGGGATAAGATTCGAATTCCAGCTCTACAATGATGCCAAGAGGAACGATATCGTATTACAGTATTGTGGACTGAACGGTTAGTTGTGATTTTTATTCCCTTATCAGTCATGAAATGGTCATCAAAAAATTGATTACCTTTTTGTTTTGTATGGACAATTTTTTTCCAGTGTTTACATATGTTTGGACTCTTCTAACCTGTAGGACCTTCAGTGTCGGTTTGGAATTGTTCTTCAGAAATACGATCATTATGATGAGCCTCTGTTTCGAAGTTGTCTAAGATTAGTCCGTAACGGGCATAGTCTTCCTTCTCTAAAAGGCTTCCACAAACCGGTATATACAATCTTTCGATGTTGCTTCGTCATACTTATATGCTGGGCCGTAGAGAGAAAGCCAGCATTGGTCCATTTTTTATCCGTGACTTTCGGATTCACGTGATTACTTGTTCAAAGGTATCAATGTTTAGCTGCAAGCTCGCGTTTGGAATGGAAAGTAGTTCCGGCAACACATGTTCGAACGAATCGTTATCTTACGGAGTGGTAACCGTGCGGGATTCAATGGGCAATACCTTGTCTTGTCGACCGTTCGTTGACCTCATACTGTTCTCGCCTCCAGCAAAGTCATATCGTCAGTGACAGCTTCAGAGAGATTCAATCTGCATATACGAAGCCGTATCTAAGAACGAATGCATAGATGTGTGTATGCAGTTGAAACGTGCATGTCAGTTCGGCGCAAGAAAGTTAGGGAGCAGTAAATAAATCTGATTCGAGATGCGCCTTAATGCAAATAGATGGTCATTTTCGGTCAGCGCTTAACCTCCCACACTATCTGTAGGAACTCGACCTACCCTCGCTAGAAACCGTCGGATCGTCTCTGAATGAGGGTGGACAGTTTCCCATCTTTCTAACTTGGACAGACCTTTTTGTATTGTTAAAAAGTGACAAAGGAGGGTGATGAATATAAATTATGCGTAATCGGTGTTTGATTAAACTTCATACAATCAAATCTGTAGTGACCTTACGTTTATTGTAAACCGGTAGGTACTTGGATTGTAATTACGGAGGTTTTCAATTTCAACTAATCAGCTTGCGTTTTCTTTCTTTTTTTCGTATTTATTACGAAATTCACCGTAGCCATTCTTCGTGGTCAGGGAGTGAGTTGTGTGCATTTCAACATTTCCGCTGGTTATGCTTCACGTCAGTTTTGGTGCTATGAACATTCTGTTTAATACTAGGAAATTCATCTTCTGCGACGTTATGAATAGGTCGTAGTTCGATCTATGTCTTGATTCTTGCTTTGTTTAACTATGTGCAATGGTTGCAAGCTGTTCATTAGTCGGCAGTCATGCATCTCACTTGCATGCGCTCCCATTCTTGCTTTGAGATGGTGCTCTAGCGATTGTCTCTACAAAGCTTCGGCAGGATTGTATCTCTTTCCATCTTCACGCCTACGATGGAATTCCACAGAGAAAAGAGAAATATCTCTTTCTTAACAATATCTTCTTCAATTATAGAGCTGGATCGAGATTAGTTTAAATATTTATTCGGTTAACGTTTCAACGTCTTGGTTTTCTTCAGTCTCAGGTGGTCGCCCTCGCGATTTGATTGTTCGTTGTCGCACCGAATGTCGCATCCAATGGATGGAACACCGCTTGCATGAAAATTCTCATTTGGCGGTGCCCTCTCATAAAGGCCGGATCTCGGTCGATTCCATTATATATGATCTGCTTTTTGGCGGGCAATGCGTATCGAAGAAGTCGGTAGTACACAAGGTGACGCGTAGCCTAGTAATACAGTGAGATTCTTCATTTGAGTGATATTCCATCCACTGTATTTGACTCCTTGCGACAACGAACAACGGCATCACGAGGGCGACTACCTGTAGATCACCGACTCCGTTGAATCCGGCTCGGAAGAAGACGGTGACGTCGAAATATTAACCGAATAAGTACTTTATACCTACCTCATGTCACCTCGATAATCAAAGAAGGTGTCAACCACTTTATGAGAGTGGTTTTATAACGTAACGAGTCGAGGATTTGCTTTTCTGAATGACATACTTGGCCCAGCACCTGATCTCAATCTCATTAGTCTTTTTGAGCAACAACTATGTCTTCTTACGTTGTTTTGCGGTTAATTGCGAAAATTGTTTCTCCTCCCGAGATCCACTGTGCTGTTCTTCTGATGCAGTTGTCGGTCATCTCTATTATCGTTTTAGAAATTTACCATTATGATAGTGAAAAGCTCATGATACGCGGGCCATCTCAATGGTTCATCCCCTCAACGTGGCTGGGAGGTGTTCTTGGGTGTCGAGCTGCGATGTACAGCAGGAAGATTCATCCTCCCGGCAGGGTCTCCTGAGCTGAGAAGGAGTCCGGCGTTTCCGTCATGAAGCACAGCTAAGAGTAAACCAAAACCAGGGTCCACCACCGTTCTGGTACCAAACTAGTCGCACGGTGCCAAATCTGCCTCTGATTAACAAGGGCGGCGGCCGCCTGGTGTGGTGACGACCTGGGGCAGACTTTGGCTAGGTTGACGTTGGGACTCCAGAGAACCACGGCTGCTAAATGTGCAAAACTCCAAGGAAATGGAAATTATGCTGGGGTCCGCACAACCGGTGAAGGTAGGTCAACCAAGTGTCTAAGTAAGATAGTGAAAGACAAGGTTTTAGTGTCAGACAAATCCATTTGTCAGTCTTTCTGGCTTTAATAATACCGTTCTTCTTGTTCTTATTAGCTTATTTCGCCAGTTTTCTGACCATTTTTGTGCAGTCACAGTTCATATGTTGAAGTATTATTCAAAAATCCATTAATTCTCGAACTGTCTTGTGGGGTCTTGCGAAAATATCCACGATCTTCTGGTGTTTTAGAGAGAGTTCTCAGTGTTATCCAGAACGACGAGATTTTGAAGACTTCCATTCCACAATCCGTTTTTCGACGATCTGTGAACGATGCACTTCATCATCTCGATTCCGTTCAGAGCGTTTAAATATCGATTTTTTGGTGTTAAGAGTCGTACATGTTATATGATGTTCACTTTTTTTCTTCTGGTAGAAGCTAAATGTTTCCATGTGACTCTTATAAGAAACGCGAGTACTCCTACACTCCAATCGTCCTTGTTGCGTGTTTCTCTCCATGTCTACCCGTTTTATTGTTCCCATTCTGAAATTAGTTTTTGCCGGTCTCATCTCGGTTTTCATTTATTTTCCAACCGACGGTGAAACTGAATCATCAGGACATGTTTGAAATCTTTTCTCGCATTGAAGTGTATGTTGTATACCAATGCAATCTATAAATGTGCTTTTATGGAACGGTGTTTTTTTTCTCAGTAATCTTTTTTGTACGGTATCAATTTGGTATATAAAAGATGTATCAAGAAAGAAGGATGGAACGGCTCGAAATGCTGGTATGCCCACGTATCAGAATACACTTGGAATTAAGCAGTAATTTCTTGAAGGAAGAGGGTTGTCTTGTAGTACGCCATTTGCGTAAGAATTTTTTGAGTCTGTAGGAAAATATTCGGTCAGAAGCAAAAGCTTTTGGCAAAAAATTTCGGACGAAAAAAGATGATTTTGGATGTACCCTTTGCGTCAGTTCTTGCAAAATCCTCTCGTCATTGAGTGAATTGGTACCGGAAAGTAGGAAGACGCCGTCAGAGAAAAGCTCTGCATCTTCTCTGACAAATCCTGGCTTACGCCTAGGTTTTCAACTTATACTGATTTGGGCTAACAGGCAGCCATCAACGCTTTTATCCAAAACAATATAATGTTTTACGAATGTTGTTGATATTCGGCTACTTCCAGTACTGCAACTTCTTCCTTTCTAAGAAGTCGTTCCACCGCATTTTTTTGGAAAGCTTACCATTCAAGAAGATAAGCTGATCGTCAGGAGGGATCGCCGCGACTTCATATTGCTATGTGGCTCGTGGTACTTCTCATTGCCAATTATTTCATGAAAGCCCTTGAAATTTCTAATTTTTCTACGGCTATCGTAAGAGCAGTGAATGAGTACGTTAAGGTAGTGTGAATTGTCGGAATGAAAAGTGGCCACATAGTCGGGCATTCTATGTCTTGCGCACTAAATCCTTAGTGCACTTACGTGCTCATCAATCCGCTATCTTTCACTATATTAAGCTCTGCGACTACGAGAGCCATTATTGTAGCTTTCTGAACTACATGCACAAAATCAATCGCTACTTTCTTTGCTGATAAGCTAAGATGAAGTTGGTGTCAAGCCTTATTTGCCTAACGTTCCAACTTCTTCCTCAGAGCGACTACAATCTGAGCCGATCTTCCGTAGTCGTTCGTCTTCGCAATATGAGTCTTTGTAGTTGTGTAAAGTCGAATCTTCTTCAGTGGAACACCGTTTCAATGAAATGTCGTGTGGCAATGACCTTTCCTACTGGACTGTTGTTGGCTTACTGATTTTCCTTTAATAACAATTCATTTTCACCGGGCAATCCGTTCTACAGCAGTCGATATCAGATCGACTTGCACAATACGAAAAAGTATTTAAATTATTTGAAATATTTAGGAACTGGGTGAACATAATGTTTACTTTTTATTTGCTGACTATTAATTTTCTTACGGCAGAATATTATGAGAAATATAACCACAATGATGCTGAGATTTTTGCAAAACTCCGGATCACACATCTCTGCGGTGGGGAATGAACGCGCTATTACTCTTTCCGGGGGTTAACGCGTTCACCACTCCACTATGCAGGTCCTTCGTTTCGCCTCTCTCTCTCAGCTAGTTTTCTATCGATCAGTGCCATTAGCAATCACCCGTCAACGGATAATAGCGAGTTCGTTCCCCACCGCAGACACCTGTGGTCCGGAGTTTTGCAAATATCTCAGCATCGTTGTAGGTGAACGTAGTTGTAGCATTCAGGAATATTCATTTATTTAAGAATTGGGCATTAGAAATAAACCCGTTCTAAAAGAACATCGTTATCGTGAGACTTAACAACAACCTTTCCACAAGCGTTGTCGACATTAGCCGGAATTTATTCTTCTCGGATAGTGCTTGATGTTATGAGAAAGTCGATCTTATTATTAATGTCAACAACGAGATCATAACGGTCGTTGAATTTCACGCTCCCGCTGCCCCTATTCAATTTTCTTACTGTTTGCTCGAGAGTCGTTTCAAGTAACTTTGGGATGATGGTATATTCATGTCGGACTCATGCCCTTTCACGATTGTTAACGTCGTTATTGAGTGGTTATATTTTGTCAAACTCTTAAGGAAATTGAGCTTGCAATAAATCTATGGAAAAGTATAGAAATGGCTGGGAACGTCACCAGCATTGACCAAATTTATTGCATACTAGTTTTGTAGAAATTCTAAAGGATAGGCAGTGAATTCCTCTTGAGGGATAAGGTGCAATTTGCACACCTGCTCTGGTGCCTGGTTATTTCTTTCTTACGAGAATGAAAGAGAATGGACAAGGAAAGTTCGCAGAAAGTGTTGGGATAAATATACTTGCTTAATAGAAAGAAATGCCAGGTTAATAACCCAGGGAGGTATTTCGTGTTTTGAGAAGTATTTTTTTCATCCGCTCTTGATTTTCAGTATGCTCTTTATTGCCAAAAGAAATGCTTGTAAAGGTGATGTTAAAAGCGAAGACCTTCCTTGTTCAGTCAACGTGACGATACGTGAACTTTGCTTCCATCTTGCCGACCCTGCTGAATAGGATCAGAGGCATACGATTGGAGCTGGAGACAATGGTCTTTTGAGTTCCTCTCATCGAGCAAAAACTTAAAGAGAAACATGGAAGTGCATTTTGCTAGTGGTGATGTCTGGTTGAAGACTCTCACCGGTAACCAGTCATTTTCTGATCTTTTTGAGCTTTGATCTCGACACCTCCTTTTGGACATCCAGGTTTATCGTAACCACGAGAAATTGAAACGACTTCTACCTCTATTTTCTTCCCTTCGGGAGCCTGAATCTATTTCTTTTTCATCTATAACGAAGATAGTGCTGATCAAGACAGTCCTACTGAGATCATGTAAGTGCAAAAATCGAAGTGATCCCTGGGTTCGAATCCGAAACCCAAACTATACTCTGCCACTTTCTTTACATTTGTCGCTACGAGATCTTCTCCACATCCTAGAGGCTGAAACAAATTCATTTTCAGTGTCGACTTTGTTTTCAATAGCATTGGTCGCTCTTACCCTTTGATCACACAAAGAGCCACCGTAACCGCTCGGACAAATACATGTGGAACAGTCTCGAGGGTGAGGGAATCCTTCGTTCACACATTTGGCCGATGTTGACTTGTTGCATTTAGCTAGACACTGAGTTTTTTAATTTGTTACTGAGTTGGAGTGCAAGGTTGTACCAAGCCAGACCGTTACAACCATAGTGTTCGTTGACGACGAAGATGTCAGAGAATGCAATCAGATCAGATCCCATGGCTTTCTGGTAATTCGCATCAGTTGCAATCATGGTCGGCTGTTGGTTGGTAGAGCCGCTGAAAAATAACTTAACGCACACAAGCGTGCCAAAAGAGCGTCAGATACTTTGTCTAAACCTTAGTTCATCATAGTGCATGACGCTGCCATAATCATACGTGAGTCCATAGAAATCGGAGTCGTTCTTGTAAACTTTTTTGAACTCGTCGATAGAACGTGGCTAAACTGTTGGTATGGATGTCCTTAAAGGGTCAGACGGCTAAAATTCATAACTACCCACGTCTACATTTTGGACGACGATTTTTATGTAGTTGTCGCGATCATGTCGTGACATTGTGTGGTAAAGTCCAAGAACATGGCCAATCTCGTGAATAGCTGACCCTTTCTGAAACATCTCAATTAGCGGCGGATATTGCAAGCTTAGTCGGCAGAATGTGAAAGGAACGGCTATTTTTATGGAATTGGTTTTTCTAAGTGCGTCGAACCGTGGAGTGGCTAGTGAGGGAAAGAAGCTGATCTCCACCGACTCGTCCAAGGCTCGACCAAGATCCGCGTCCTTTGACCACTACGACTTTGTCCTTGGCTGCAAATGTTTGGTGTAAAGAAGCGATCCACCTATTTGTTGTGTCCTCAACGAACCATTTTTGTCCTCTGCAAAGTCGATACATGTGAAATCATTCCATACCTTGACACCCATCTTAAACACTTTTTGTACATGGCGATCTGAATTTCTAGGTTGTAAGTATAAATTAGTTATAAAGCACCAATCAGTGGGAATTTGTAAAAATCCAATGAAATTGGCGACCCAAATGGTTTTGAAGAAGGCGGAGTCACAGAAAGAACTTCTATCATGAGATCAACGTCCCTTTCGGCAGAGTTCTATTAGTCGTTCAGCTTTCGCTTCTTCGTTTTTCTTGTCTAGCACTTGATTTTTTAGCATCCTTTTGACTCGAAAGACTGACTTTCTATAAACCTCGGCATAGATAGTTGATATATTTATTTATGTGATCTTATAAACTGATCTTCTTAAGCTGACGCGAGTTTGGTACAGATCTTCGTTGTCGTTGTCGTTGTTTTTGATGTTATTGATCGATGGCTGACGTTTCGGCGACTTCACCTTCCTCAGAGCCTGGACGTACTTTATGTTAGAATACTTTTTATTATTCGGTGGAAAAGAAGGTTGAAGTATCAATGAAAATCAAACTTTCAAATAGACGCCATATTGAACAGAAAGGCCACTCACCGTGATGTTACGTGCGGGACTGGCCCACACGTAGTTCACGTGGAGTCGCGAGCAAGACACGCCCGGGGTCAAAATATCATTTTGAAATGGGGCGCCAGGCCACGCGTGATAGTGAGGCATTCGTCCTTCCGGTTCATCTTTGGATTTTTGAAATTTATCCAAAACGCCTCAAGAGTTTTGCGCGTTGATGTTTTTGATTCCTGCGCTAGGATCCGCACATTCACTTCAAAATCATCGCCGTTGTGCTTTTGTGCCCTATGCTCCTCTTGTGCTCCTCTAACCCGAGTGGCTTCTACTTCGTAGCCATTGGAAANGAAGGTTGAAGTATCAATGAAAATCAAACTTTCAAATAGACGCCATATTGAACAGAAAGGCCACTCACCGTGATGTTACGTGCGGGACTGGCCCACACGTAGTTCACGTGGAGTCGCGAGCAAGACACGCCCGGGGTCAAAATATCATTTTGAAATGGGGCGCCAGGCCACGCGTGATAGTGAGGCATTCGTCCTTCCGGTTCATCTTTGGATTTTTGAAATTTATCCAAAACGCCTCAAGAGTTTTGCGCGTTGATGTTTTTGATTCCTGCGCTAGGATCCGCACATTCACTTCAAAATCATCGCCGTTGTGCTTTTGTGCCCTATGCTCCTCTTGTGCTCCTCTAACCCGAGTGGCTTCTACTTCGTAGCCATTGGAAATGGCAATTTTTCGTGCCAGGTTTCACGATTCCTTCCTTTCCTCTTCTCCTGTGCACACATTTTTAGCCGTACGGTACATGTTTTTGATAAGTGCTTTTTTCATGTGTGAAGGATGAGAGAAGAGGCAGTGAACTAGAATGTTTTTACTACTTGGCTTGCGATACCATTTTGTTACATGGCCACTTACTGAGAGCTTTATTTGGATGTTTAAGAATGGAAGCCAGTTCTCGGTAGGTTTTTCTCGTGTAAATTTTGTATACTCTGACTGTCGGTTTAATAATTTAAAGCACTCATCCACCTGTTCTTGTGTGGAACAGACGATGAAGCGGTCGTCTATGTTTCGACAGTAGAGTAACGGTCGGTGATCGAGAACTGGAGCTTCCGTCTTAGACACGAAAGCAATGGCAAGGCTTGGTGCTAAACGCTGCCCCATCGCCAACCCTCTAATTTGTGCAAAATATCTTCCAGACCACCTAAACATTGAACAACTAAGACACTGTTTTAAGAGGGTAATTAGTTGCGCAATCAACAAGTCGTGCATTTTTACTTTCTTTTCATGCTCTACGAGCAACTCGAGAATAGCTTGCATTGCGGAGTCATTGGACACGTTGGTATAAAGTGAACTAACATCGAATGACTCCATTATATGCGTGCTGCTTGGTTGTGCGCGCCGTAGGTGGTCTAGAAATATTTTGGTGTTAGGTAGATGGGTTGGAATGAATTTCAGCAGCTGGGTTAGGAAAAGGTTTGGGAACCACGTTATTCTATCCATTGGCCCGCCTATACGACTGATGATAGGTCTAACTTTATATGATGATGGGTTCGTTGACGTAATATCATCAGTTGAACTAAGCTTATGTGTTTTAATAAGCAAGTAAAGGACAGGGAAAATCGAGTGTTCGTTCTTAAGTCGAGAAATAACTGAAGGCTCTAAACCCGCGGCCTTTGCCGTGCTGACCCATTCTTGATTCAATTTTCGGTATTCCTTTCCAGAGAATGTTCGATGGAGGGAAACATCACTGAGGTACTCCTCTGTTATCCTAATATCCAACTGACTAGGAAGAACTACAAATTCTCCGCCTTTATCACTAATAGAAAGTCTAACAGACTTTGAATTCAAAAGCACTCCAACCTGGTGCATATACCACATTTTTGTTGGTTTTGTGTGGTCGGACCTTCTTTTTCGTTTTTGGTAGTGATTAAGTATACACGAGAAAAACCTACTGAGAACTGGCTTCCATTCTTAAACATCCAAATAAAGCTCTCAGTAAGTGGCCATGTAACAAAATGGTATCGCAAGCCAACTAGTAAAAACATTCTAGTTCACTGCCTCTTCTCTCATCCTTCACACATGAAAAAAGCACTTATCAAAAATATGTATCGTACGGCTAAAAAGGTGTGTACAGGAGAAGAGGAAAGGAAGGAATCGTGAAACCTGGCACGAAAAATTGCCATTTCCAATGGCTACGAAGTAGAAGCCACTCGGGTTAGAGGAGCACAAGAGGAGCATAGGGCACAAAAGCACAACGGCGATGATTTTGAAGTGAATGTGCGGATCCTAGCGCAGGAATCAAAAACATCAACGCGCAAAACTCTTGAGGCGTTTTGGATAAATTTCAAAAATCCAAAGATGAACCGGAAGGACGAATGCCTCACTATCACGCGTGGCCTGGCGCCCCATTTCAAAATGATATTTTGACCCCGGGCGTGTCTTGCTCGCGACTCCACGTGAACTACGTGTGGGCCAGTCCCGCACGTAACATCACGGTGAGTGGCCTTTCTGTTCAATATGGCGTCTATTTGAAAGTTTGATTTTCATTGATACTTCAACCTTCTTTTCCACCGAATAATAAAAAGTATTCTAACATAAAGTACGTCCAGGCTCTGAGGAAGGTGAAGTCGCCGAAACGTCAGCCATCGATCAATAACATCAAAAACAACGACAACGACAACGAAGATCTGTACCAAACTCGCGTCAGCTTAAGAAGATCAGTTTATAAGATCACATAAATAAATATAACATCCTTTTAGTTAGTCTCTCCAGTTGTTATTATTTTACTATCGCCATTATGATACCACAAGCAACCATCGGCATTCGCGAATACGACAAAACTTCTCAGCGCAGCTGAAGAAACTTGAAAATCCGAGCATTTTGTGATAGAAGAGAGGTAACGAGGGAATTGAGCGAAGTGGTCGTTTCCCACAACATTTAAAGACGGTTACTGTTAAACACGAGCATGGTGGAAGTTCGATACCGTTCCGGGCCAACCAAGCCTCTCATCCCTTCATTGCTCGACTAGCATTCTACGATATTCATAATGAAATGAAAATCGTCAGGCGGCAACCGAAGCCAAACGGAAAAGTTGGAGGATTTTCGTCGACACTGGATGCGAGGAGAAACGAATCGAATATGAGAAGTGCTGGGATCCGTACCGTAGACGTGAAGACGGGTCATGTAAAAAAATAAAAACGTGTATTGAACGAAGAAAATCACTCTAATTTTCGATATTCCTGTGATCATAAAAAGTCATTGCTGTTGTGATCCTAAGCTTTTAGCTATAATGACGTCCAAAACGCGTCGAAGTGTTTTATTGAATCCGTTAAAAAGAAGAATTACGGAAATGATGGCTTTAATACTCAGGTAAATGACAAAGTGTGAAGTCTACATTATTAATGACATGCTATTTTTCTCAAAACTGGCCTGTTGTATTGAACGTGTAGAAAACGCCGTCGTGCCATGTTCTGTTTAGTTGAGGGTTGTCTTTCAACACATGCCTTTTCACTCGAGATCTGCTTGCGAAGCTCCTGAACATTTGTTCAGCTTCTGTTCTGAACGCGACCTATTATAGCACACTTTGGAAGTGTGTGTGTTACACCTGAACCGTTTTCTATGTAATAAATTACTTATTAAGGACGATATCACTTTGATACAGCATTCGTGTATCTATTCGTTCAGAACTGACTTTGAACGTTGATTCGTTTCGCTCGTAATCCGTCAATTTTGGCGCGGTCTCCTGCAAAGTAAATAGGGTCATATTTTAGATTATAACAGTTGAGATATGAAAAATACGTAAATTTCGCTTTTAGACTTTGTTTGGTTTTCTTTTCCTCGCTCAATTGCTTTATAATTATTTCTGTTTTTACGAAAAAATCGTCTCAAAGTAAGAAAGCTCCGAAGTTACTTTCAGGCCAGTAGCATTTTTGTTTCGGAGGTGCACGTTCTCCAATGAACTTTCACCTTGAGCACCAACGGTTGGCCATTTATGCTGTCCAGTCCATGGTCTCGAACAAAGAATCCCTTTGTTTCAGTGCTGATATCGGCTACGCCGCATTGCGATGCTACGGTAGCTGCGGCTAGTAGTAGAATGGTTTCCATCCTTAAATACTCTGATTTTAACAAATTGGACGCAATGAAGAAGAATGGGGAAAAGTTTTTCGGTCTGGTCAGCTCTTTATAACTCCGCTGACAGATGTGTTGTATCTTATTTTTTCATTTAACAAGCCATTTAATAGTAACTGGAGTTTGTTATTACAGTTTTCAATATATTCAGCGATAACGTTCAAACGGCTCTTTAACACCAACTTTACGTCTCTGTCATTTTAACTATTGCTTGTCGTTATTCGAATAGAGTACTAGAACATTCTCATCCGATGGCTTGCCATAATCTTAGTTCAATGCTCTAGACAAGGTAAGGTTTTTAAAGAAGAATTTCTGCTTGAATTTCAAAGACCTGGCTTTTTATCCCAATTTCTTAGCGGTGCTAGAGGCTCAATTATTATCCTAAAATCGGTCTCATTATTTATCTTTAAACTAGCGAAATAACAAAGACTGAGCGAATATCTGCTGGTGGTGGTGAGGAAGCGCATGTCATTTCCAGCTTTCACTGCCTTTTACATGTCATCGAATTTCATAACGAATTTGCCCACCTGCCCTTCTTGCAAACAGTGTTTTACTGTAGAGTAGTCCTTCTTTATGACGACTCCACGCTGGTCTGTTGACGATCCAAGCAAGCAATTCCTTATTTTGCAGAAAATTCCTGCAATTTGGCACGGTTCAGAAAACCCGACGTCAAACATACAGAAGCACTATGAATTCACTTTAATACAGTCTTCATATTTTAATTAATGCACGGATCTCCCTCATATGAAGGATCTCGGGCCGGTTAGTCGCGTGGCTACGTGCCGTGTCCTAAGGTTGCGGAAAGGTGGTTTACCCGCGGAGCAAAAGCAAACTTTGTTTCTCGGAGACGCAGGTGGTTTCAGGCAATGGACTCTCTGCTCCTGTTGAGCCGATTTCGTAAATACTTTCTGCATTTACGAGGCGCATTCATGCTTGTGTGTGTGCGTGCGTTCTTGCTTATGCGGACTGTATTCCACGAATCAATTCGGCCAAAAACCTGCAATAAAGTGACAGGGAAGTATACGGGGGGCGGCCAGGAGTCGCCTCCAACAAATAATCTCCATGCCCACTCTGGGAGAGCGTGGCAAGCTACCCGTGAGTATATCCAACCCCCACGTTCATAGCCCAACAAACTATACGTGGGTATCAAAATGCTAAACATAGTAAAAGAAACGGGCTGGGTATTCTCATTTCCCTGACCCCGAAAGAGCCCCCAATTCGGCAGCGTTGGGTAGGACGACTACGGAGAGGCTGCTATAATCTCAGGGGCCATTCCAAAGTCTCTGAATCGCAAAGGACTAAGGTGGTGATCTGTAGCTACAATGCACGCACACGTGCATCTGACTGTTCGACAGAAGGTGTACTCATGCAGGCAAGATGGATAGGGTACGACGACATCGGACTAGCCGAGACGAGAGGACGCCACCTAATTCACGAAAAAGTTATAGTGGTAAACAAATCAATCTTGATAGCGATTTGATAACAGAGGCAGCTTACTGGGCGTTCAATGAACATGGAAGACTTCGCGACGGAGAAATTAAAGAGAAGCAAATGAAAGCATTGGCCGCATTCAGGTGTTCCAAAGTAATCATCGAGAAGCTGATGGACACGGACCTTGAAATGCGCGCTCTACTTTCCTGCTCAACAATCCTCCTAGCACTATGTTATTTAACAAAAACGTGAACTAGCACAATCTGCTTCAATAATTCCGTACACCACTCAGAAAGCGCTTGGACGATGTCTTCTGAGATGGAACCGGCGCACACAATTTCTATCCGGAATGCATGGCTCAAATCTTCGAAATTTATCCCATTCGCCAGTACTTCTTGAGAAAACGACGATGTCGTCGGCAAAATGAAGGTTTGATTAGGAATTTTCCATTAATACGTATACCTTTTTCATCCCAATCAAGTTAAACCTTTTATTTACTGCCTTTTTCTTTTTAATGGCAGGGTATGTTGCGAAATATAAGAACTAGCTGAGAGACAGGCAAAACGAAGGACCCGGATGGTATGGTGGTGAAGTGCGCTACTCCCCGGAAAGGATAACAGCGCGCGTTCGTTGCCCACCGCATACACCTGTGGTTCGGAGTTTTGAAAATATCTCAGCATTATATACTGATAAAGTTACTTCATTATCAGTTGTAGTGCAGCACTGAACAGCGTTGGCGGTACTGTGTCGCCATGTCGAACTCCTTTCCTTAAGGGTATGGTAAGAGGTCGATGGAAAAACCGTAGCTTCGTAGTGCAGTTCCGATAACAGTCGGACAGAGTTTTTATACAGGTGGTCGACGAGCGCTGATAGGATTGCATTCGTTTTGACAATGTCAAACGCTTTTTCATAGTCGACAAAGATTAGGACTAGAGGCAAGCGGTATTCCCGACAAACTTCGATGACCCTGGACACGGTTTGGATGTGGTCCATGCAGCAAAACCCTTTTCGAAATCCTGCTTGCTCAACTGGTTGCGCCTCATCCAATGTCCTTGATATGCGCGAGAGGATACTCTTCGTGAAGAGCTTGTAGAGCACACTCAACAAGCATATGGGATGATAGTTACGAAGATCCCTTCGGTCTCCTTTCTTGGGCAGGATGACTGTGCGCCACGTCCTCCACTGATCTGAAACTTTTCCTCTTGAAGGTAGGGTGTTATATGATTTGCGAGAAGTACATGTAAATTGTGGCTTCCAGCTCTGAGTAGGTTAGCTGTAACATTATCGGATTCTGGAGCTATGCCTCTTTTAATGCTTTTTACCACAACTCGAACTTCCGTTGGAGAAAATCCAATTGGTTTTTCTCCAGTGGAGATATTAGGGTCCTGGATGGGGACTGTGGAACGGGAAAGGTTGGTGTAGAATGTTTCCGCTATTAATTCCATATCATGGCGAGAAGTTTTGACGATCCCATCTTCAGTGATGCTGAGATATTTGCAAAAGTCTGGACCGCAGGTGTCTGCAGTGGGGATCGAACCCGATATTACCCTTTCTAGTGTCTAACGCGTTCACCACCATAGCATTCGGGTCCTTCGTTTCGCCTTTTCCTCAGCTATCCAGTGAAATATTAAAGCTGTGTGGTTTCGATTATTTTTAGAGTTGCAAAACGTCTGCTATTTTTCCATTATTTCATGACGTTCAAATAAAGGACTAGGATACTCGTCCGTTGTTGCAAATTTTCTTTCACTGCTAGGCATTCCTAGGTTATTTAGATCAAAATTTCATTGTCTACAAAAGATTTCTGTTTGAAAAGTGGGCGACATACTAAAGACATAATATATATCTGGGATTGGAATGGTGATGATGCATTAGTATTAAAGGAATTTCTAGTTTCTCTTCACACGTCATTGGATTTCATGACCAGTTTGAGCACCTGCACTGAAAACAATGTTTGTTGGGGAAAAGTCCTTCTGTGTAACGACTTCGCGCATATTTGCTGACGATCCGATAAAATACTTCCATACTTTGCAGAGAACTCTTGCAATGCCGCGTTACACAGCACTTCCGAGGCCAAACCGAGACAGTTTTGAATTTTTTCTTCAGGCGGTATTCTTCAACGGGTTAAAAGGTCCCACAGCTTCACACCTTACCACATTGACGATCAAGTCTACTAAAATGTGTACACACAGGTTTATTGGTTAAAGTGATTTTTTACCGGAATTTTTTATTCTTGCAGTTCCTTGTCCAAACAGCTCAGATGTCAGGCGTGGCTCGTGACAATGTGTTCGCTACAGCTAAATATTCACAAAGAACGTCTTTGGCATGACCTACGGCAGGAGAAATAGAAGATGTTGCGGGTTGTACATACTACGAATAGTGTCTTCAGTGCAGATACAAAGGGCTCGACTTGAGCACTATAGTTCGGCACCTAAGGAGAGCTTTTCGCTTGGATAAGTTGATGAACTATTGGCAAGACTTTTTCAGGGTTATCCGACGTACACATGTGCCCTCAGCGTATTTCAATACAGTTATTCTTTCGAAGAAGACATTAAATCAGCTTTTTATCTTACATTTATTTTATGCACGCAATTTAAATTTGTATATGCAACTAATACATTCATATATAAATATGTGCAAAACAATAACAGGAACAAAAATAACATCGTGCAGTTGCAATTTGAATATTCGAAGCGGACCACCATCAAAGGGGATTATACCCGCGCAATATCTGAAGGCGGCGGGCCATCCTAGTATCCCGGTAAGTAAGATCTTCTCATTCTACGACGTCTGTTGAAACATTCGGAGTCGATTACCCACAACGCCTATAACTAGTGCTAGAGACCTTTTTCGCAACGTACTGCAGTCTAATTCCGATCGCGTTACTCTATAATAGCCTTCTAACAATCTACGGTTTTTTGCCATTATTTTTCCAATTCATTCGAAGTTATTCGTGCTGCAATAGATTTCTTTGCTCTTATCCATATTGCATGACTCCGTCGCCAACTTTTACAAGCTCTATTTTCGTTTCAACTTTCCACTTGCTAGTTCTATTCAGTTAATAACTTCCTAATCAGTGGGGTTCTTTGCATTCTAGAAAAAAAGACTTCTGGAAACCAGACAGTATATCAGGCCTCTGAAAGCAACACTCATTCGTAAAAGGTCAAAAGGATGAAGCTTTCTGCGTTGATCAAGCCCTGAGGGATGAACCATGCACTCGACTTCATTAAGAATCGTGTGGAGGTAATTGAATGGAGCCAGTGCTGCTATCCTTTCCGACAAGTCTGATACCAATTTGCCGACACCCGAGGAATGGAAAACCTGATGAATCTAGGATTCGTGACCAAGCCCACGACCCATGTTTGTATTGCAGGACACCACTGTCTACTGCGCTACACGTGTCTCATTGCGTTATTTGGACATAAAGTGGATTTATTATATTAGTAAGCAGCGACTATCACTGAGTTCTTCACATTGAGCTATAGTTTTCCTCTACGAGTTTGGCCTCTGCCGCCAGCGAGCCGAAAAATTACTACAGCGCATATGTGTAACGTCAGCTCTTTCTCCAGTTCACAACGCAGGTGACTGCTTGGAATAATTATACGGGAATGCCTTAGTACTACTGCCACAATATTCCAGGAAACCTGTGAAAATCGTCTTCCTTGTAGTTTCCTCAAAGTCAGAACAGAGCAGAACATGATTGTTTTTTTAAGATCATTTTTACAATCCCTGCTTTTAAATTGTTCCCATATAAAGTTAACGTTTTCATTTGCTGTCTACTACAATTTTCACGGCAGGGTATTATGTGAAATCAACCACAACGATGTTGAGATGTTTGGAACACTCCGGACGGCAGGTATCTGCGGTGGTGATCGAAAAGGCTATTACCATTTCTGGTGGTATCGCGTTCACCGTGCGAGTCCTCCGTTTCGCCTATCTTTCAGCTAGTTTTCTATCTACCAGTGCCATCAGCAGTCATCCGTCAACGGGATTGATCTGTGGAGCCCAAATCGGTATTGAATCCACTTAACCCACCGCGGACACCTGCTGTGCGGAGTTTTGCAAATATCTCAGCATCATTGTGGCTGTTTCTGCACAGATCTATTTTTTGTATTCTTTATTTCAATGTAAAGTTCGGATTGATGCGCTTTAAGAATTCGCTGCAGACTTTAGCCAAGGCAAGCTGATTCAGAAATATTGAAACGAGAATATTCAGGAGTCTAATATTTATGAAATATACGGCCTTGACGAGAAACAGAGCTATAGCTGGTTTTTCCTGCTTCTACACTATGATCCTATAATGTCCATCAACATTCATTAAACAACATCAAAAGAAAACCGTGTAGTCGACCATTCTAATGCTGTGACTTATTCCCGCCCCATGGATAAAAGGACAGAAGGACTTAAAGGAAGAACAATATCGAATTCCATCTTCGATTACGTTGAAACATCCACTAAATGCTCTTGAGTATCTTACGATAGAACGTTCTGTTTGGGAATTATAGTTACAACACTTTATTTCATTAGAAAAGTGTAAGTGCTTTAAAACACAACTCTTAACGGCAGAATAGGTCACTAAGATTTTATATTCATGATGAATCCTAGGAAACTCTACTTCACATTCTGCAAGATATGTTCGTGGAGTTCGGGGCTGTTTTCACCGTCAATTTTTTAAAAACTGGTCTTCAATAGGTCTGAATTCCTGGCGAACATACTTTCTTTCACGTGGTGGTCTTTAAGTAATGAAGGTCTCTGGCGATGCTTAAAATTTTGCTTCACAAAGAAATAAAGTGATTTGAGCCGATATTTCGAGACATCTCTGCACATTTTTGTTGTAAATAAAACAATTTAGTATGCAAAAATTTTTTTTAGGAGAAAGGATTGTCTTTGCTTAATAAATGTAACGATAAGTAAATTGTGTCCACATCGTGCCTTCCCTGTTAAAAAGAATCACGGGCAGGCGGTTAGAACTGGAGACGATAGGACCTCTGCTGCCCAGCTGCGAGCAGAAACTGAAAGAGTGTAGTGCGAACCTCCGCAAGAATTCAGCAATACTCGTGTTTATTCTTACCGGTAACCCGTCAGCTTCTGATCCTTTTGAGCTTTGATCTCAATTCCTCCACTTACACACCCAGGTTTGTCATAGCCACGAGAGATCGAAAGGACTTCTACCTCAATTTTCCTTCCTTCACGCACCTGAACCGATTTATTTCTCAAGTTTGACGAACCCGCTGATTCAGACGATCATACCGAGATCATATAGTTGCAGAAATGGAACTGATCTCTGAGGTCGGATCCGTAACCAAGACTGCAGTTCACCATTTGTTTCCTTCTTGTCGCGACAAGGTCTCGTCCACATCCCGGTGGCTGTAATACATTCATTTTTCGCGTCTAACACATGTCCATCTGAAATATTGGTCCTTACCCGCCGATCACATAAACGGCCACCATAGCCACTCGGACAAATACACGTGGAACAATTTCGAGGGTGAGGAAATCCTTCGTTCATGCATTTGGCGGATGTGGATTGGTTGCATTTAACTAAAGGATTAGAATTTTCAACGTGCTGAAGGAGGGAAAATTGACAGTTCTGGCGCAGTTTTAGTGATCTCGTTCATTATGTGGACGGCTAAACCCACGAAATCGTTGTCCCAACTCTGGGCTAACCAAGCCTGTCATCCGTCTCCAGGCGGGAAATATGCATAAAAGTAGTCTGGGACAAGCTCGCTTCCTCTAATCCTGTGAAAACGCCGAAACACGGCGATCTAAGCACTTCAGGAAGATAGAGAGAATCACTCCCGACCAGCAGCAGTTAACGACGATTGTGAGGAAGACGAAAAACCCCCTAAGCAACTAACAAAGTCATGCGCAAAAAAGTTTAAGGATTCGGCGGATGATGGAAGAAAACGGAAACGAGTCGAACGCTAGAAATGCTTTTGATCCACCGGCTGTAATAGATGTGATTTCAGGTCAGGTAATAAAAAATAAAAAAATATTCAGTTATAACGCGTTGTTCAAAGTCAGACCGTTACATCCGTAGTGCTCATTGATCATAAAGATGTCAGAGAACGAAATCAAATCAGATCCCATCGTCTTTTGATAATACGGATCCAATGCTATCATGGTGGGTTGTTGGTTAATAGTCGCGCTGAAAAATAACGCAATGCTAGGAATGGTGACAAAAGAGGGTCAAGTAGTTTTCCCAAACCTTAGTTCATTGTAGTGCATGATACTGCCGTAATCGTATGTTAGACCGTAGACATCACTGTAGTTCACACTTGTTTTATCAAAATCGTCGACAGCATCTGGCTAAACCAATATTATGGGTCTTCGTAAGGACCTCAGTGGTTAATGTTCGCATATACCCACGTCAACATTTTCCATGACGATTCTGATGTAGTTATCTCTATCATATCGACACATTGTGTGGAAGAATCCAAGAACATGGCCAATCTCATGTACGGCCGAACCCTCCTAAAACATCCGTTTTAGTTAGTTACAGAAAATGCATGCCTAATTGAAAAACAATAACAGGACGTGTATTTTTTAGTTGCTAATATGAGTACGTCTGCACCGTCGCATTCCAAGTAAGGGAGAGAAACTGCTCGCCGCCGAGTCGTCCAAGATTCGACCAGCAGATCTCTTCCTTAATTACGACCACCTTGTCCACAGCTGCAATTAGTTCTTTCGAGGTGGCCATCTATCTATTTGCTCTGTTCACAACCAACCGTTCTTGTCCTCTACGAAGTCGATGCATGTATAGTCCCTCCACACCTTTACGCCCATTTCAAAGGCTTTTTGTACGTTTTGGTCTAAAGCTTTAACATTTAGATCAGAAGCATAAATAAAGGGTGAAGTATAATGCTGTCGGCGTTGATCAATCCCTAACGGATGCGCCATGCCTTCGACTTCACTATGCACCATTCGGAGGTGATTGAATGTATATTTGGCCTTTAGAATGACTCGCGGTGGCTCACCGATGTATCAACTCAGTACTGCTATCCTCCCAGGTAAGTCTCGTAGCGATTTACCGTCTCCGGAGGTATAGGGGACTTGGTGGGCCTGGGCACAGGATCGATTCCACGTGTGCTTCGCAGTGGTGCCTCCAAACACTGCGTTACACACACCATTGATCAGAAGCATAGGTTATCATACACAACAGATTAATGAGCAAGAACTCAAGGAATAAGAAAAAGTCGAACGCTACCAAAACAGCAGGAGAACAAAACAAGCTTTGATGAATAATTTCATAGTTTTATTAGTCTTCTAACTTTTGTTCTCTTATATCTTATTTCACCTTATGCATTGGTTTTTTAGTGATTCCCCAGTTAGTATCTCTTATCACTGTCTTTCCCATCCTTCTTGTTATAATACCACTAACATTCAACAAACCTCCCAACGGTCTACCGCCTCATCGTGGCTGGGAGGTGTTCCTGGGTGTTGGACTGCGATGTCCAGCGAGTGGATTCGTCACCCCGGCAGGGTCTCCTATGCTAAGAAGGAGTCCGGCGTTTCCATCAGGAAGCCCAGCTGAGAGTAAACCAATATCAGGATCCACCACCGTGCTGGTATCAACGTCACATGGTGGCAAATCTTCCTCTGATCCACAAGGGCAGTGACTGCTTGTAGTGACAACTTTGGCCAGGTTTTTCTCAGGATTCCAGGAAACCACAATGGCTTAGCCAGCAAATTTCCGAAAAATGGTGATTATGCTGAGGCCCGCACTACTAGTGGGGGTGGGTCGTTCAAGTATCAAGTATCAAGTAACATTCAACAATCCACCATTGTTGTTACCACTGAAATTATTAGTACTCCATCATTTTTCATGAAGAGGTGGAAACGAATAGGAGAAGCATCATTCTGGGAACGGACACAAGACAACGAGACAATTCATAGTGAATTTAGAGAAGTTTCTTATGGAAGAAAAAACAAGATAATCTCGTTGGTTATTGTGATTACCAAAATTCCTTGTTAAGTTCGCTGTAGACCTTAGAGCACCAATGCTGTCAAAGAGATTTGTAAATAAAATGTGTATGAAATTGTGTGCTGCTCATCAAGGTCGAGACGAGCAATTCCTTATGAAACTCACCTGAGGTATTGAAAGTATAGAAAACGCCGTTTTGCCACGTAGCGTTCGGATATTCATCATCTTTCAACACTTGACGTTTTGCACGAGGGGTGCTTAGCAGAACCTTAACAGAATTAGCCTTCTGTTTCTTTAAGAGTTCTTCTTCGAAATCGAATTTTCTAGACTTGGCTTGTAATTATTCTCTTTTGCCGAAATCACTTGCTAGTTGAGTAGAGTTGGTCTTGAAATTATGGCAAATAGAATTTTAAAAATAATGTGAGTGCGATACTTTCGTTTTCTTTACGTTCTTATTGACCAAACACGAGGAGTTTTTTATTCCTTATTGCGACGAAACTGAGGTTTCGGTCAATTTTGACTTCCTTAGAGCTTGCAAAGGTCAACTTGACCACAATCTATACAGAAAACATATCCATAACCAAACAAAGAAAATGCTAAACCAAGATTTCAGTCACAGTGAGTACAGAAGATCTTCTTCGCACACAAAACACCGCTTTCTATGAGTCTTCCACTAAATGTTTCATGTGGAGAGCAGCTGCACAGAGTTCACATGGAAGTGTGTAGTGCCTCTCACATTAAGATAACAGTTTTAGATACCACAATGATGTTGAGATATTTTCAAAACTCTGTACAGTACAAGTGTTTGCGGTGTGGATCGAACACATTATTACTCTTTCGGTGCTAACGTCTTCACCACTACACCTTGTTCGTCCTTCGTTTTACCTTTCTCTCAGTAGTTTTCTACTTACCATTTCCATCAGCAATCACGCATGAATGGGATTGACCTGGTGAGCACTAGTGGATATTGAACCTAAGTAAACTGAGAATGTAATGTAGATCATAATATAATGAGTTTTATTTATTTCACATTATATGTTACCAAGAAAAAAGTATGAGCAGTAAATAAAAAAATGACTACGTTGTGATTTAAACTACATCCTCAGCTGAACTGAGTTCAATGTCGATTTGGGCCACCAGAACAATTCCGTTAGCAACTCATTGCTGATGGTAATGCTAGATAACAACTAGGTAAGAGAAAGGCGAAACGAAAGATTCGCATGGTGTGGCGTTGAACGTGCTTTCCAGAGAAGGGTAATGGCGTGTTCGATTCCCACCGTAGACACTACTGTCCGGAGTTTTGCAGATATCTCAGCATTATCGTGGTTGAATCTCACATTATACCCTGCCATAAAAAAAGAATAGGCGATAAGCAAAAAATGATTACACAGTTTTAAATTCTGTCAGATATTATACCTGATTACGAGGCTTTCATTCCTGCGGCTCAATTTCGGATTCTTGTTATGTATTCAGAGTGCTTCAAGAGTTTTGAACTCTTGCATTTCCGATTCCTTTGCAAGGATATTAACTTCTACTACCCAACCTCTTCCGTTATGCTTCTGTCTCTTATGCCTCGTGGAGAAGTTGGTTTAACATTAAGCTTACCGACTAGATGTTTTTTTTATACGGACGCAGAATGGTCTACCCGTTTCGCTAATGTATCGTTCCCCGCACGCTTTGCGAGAGATCAGATAGACTGTACCAAAACTCATGCAATCACCATCTGTACTGTTAAGGCAAATTATGAAATTTTGCATTGTACAAAGACGGTAATACAGGCGGTTGCGAACCAGATCGCGTCTTGGAGTGCTCGGCGGTATTTCAATTACTGTAATCGAATTCTCCAGATTGGCCTTCCTTAAGGAACGTTTTATAGCTGCAATTACTTCATTTGAAATGAAGATCAGGATAAATAAGACCTTATTATCGCTAGAGTTGTCGTTTTGGGGCTACGGTTTTCCTCTACACCTACCCCGGGCAGCTACGGTTTCGCACCCGTTAGAAGTGGCTATTTGGCGCTCCAATTTTCGGGATTCCTCCTTCCGCTCTCTTTCTATACGCAGACTGGTGCTTGTTTGAAAAATGTTCCATTTAAACGACCTTTTTGTGTGTGGTGGGTGACAGGTGAGATAATGGGTATGTTTTTAGTATTCGGCGTTTAGTACCAGTTCCTAATGCAGCAACTTTCGGATAGGTTAATTTACATGTTTGAAATGGAAGCCTGATTTCTTTCGGTTTCACTCGGGCTAGTTTAAATTACTCTAAGTGTCCGTCCAATAACTCAAAACATTTGTCCATTTATCCTCGTTTTGAGCAAATCACAAAGCAGTTGTCTATATAACTGCAGTAGAATAATGGCCGGAGATCGATTACCTCCACCTTAGACGCAAATGCATATTTTCAAGGCTTGGTGCTAGCTGGAATCCTATTGCCAATCTTCTCATTTGCGCAAAATTCTTCCTGCACCATCGATTGATTGAGCAATTTAGGCACTCTTATAGGAGTGCCATGTACTGTTGTATCGTCAAGCCACAGAAATTTATTGTTCCTACGTGTTGTATAAGGAGTTCAAAGATGGCTCGCAAAGCGGAGTCACTCGATAAGTTTGTGTAAAGAGCGGTAACATCGAAAGGCTCCACCACGTACGTGCTGTTTGGACGTGCATTACGTTGACTATACTGAAACATTCGGGTTTTCTTAAAATGGGATAGAATGTGCTTTAGAAATTGGGAAAGTACTAGGGTTAAAAACCACGTTATTCCTACGTTTGCCGCAGAGACATAACGTGGAGGATTTTGAAATAGAAGTCAACATACTTGCATAGCAATCGGAAGCACTAGCGCGCAAAGCTCTTGAAACATTCTATTTATACTATAATGCTAAGATATTTCCAAATCTCCGGACCGCAGGTTTGTCCGGTGGGGAACGAACGCGCTATTGACATTTCTATTACCGCTATTGTAAATAAAAAGGTTAAGATTGTTATTATAATTACAGCCTCAGCTTAGTCGGGTTTAATGCCGATTTGGGCTCCTCAGATCAATCCCGTTGACTGGTGATTGCTGATGGCAAAAGATCGGTAGAACCAGTAAGAGACAGACGAAACGAAGTACCCGCATGGTGTGGTGGTGAACGCGTTACTCCCCGGAGAGGACAATTGCGCGTTCGTACCCCACTGCAGACACCTGCGGTCCGGAGTTCTCCAAATATCTCAGCATTATAGTAGTTATATTTCGCAACATACCCTTCCGTTGCAAAGAATAGGCACTAAATAAAAAGGCTAAGATCCTGGATATATTCCAAGAATCCGAAAATGAGCTGCAGGAGGAATACTTCATAATCATGTGTGATATCGGATGGCATTTGAGAATGTTATTCTAATGCAGAGGCACAATACACTTCCATGTGAATTCTGTGTGGTTGGCTTCCACGTGACATACTCATAGAAAGCGGTGAATGTGCAAAAGAGGTGTTATGCTTTCAGTGTGATTGAAATCTTGGTTTAGCATTTTATCTGTTTGGTTATGAATGTGTTTGGCTGACTATACTCTCGTCAATTCGACCTTTTCAGGTACAGAGATAGGTGAAAACCGCCGAAACATCAGCTTCTTTGTAATAAATAGTAAAATAACACCTCATGTTTGGTCAACAAGAATATAAACATTTGCTTGATCGATGCCGAGGTTAATAGAAAGTCGGCAGTGCGAATAACTTTAACTTTCTACTGATTTCGTTTTGGTCCACCTTAGGCGACCTCAATTTTTCCAAAAATTTTTTCTTTGTTACAGAATTATTGTATTAAATTAGGAAAACTTCGAAAGGACTATCTCTCTAGAAGTGTAGTATTTCGGTACAAACTCCCAATTGAATTGTCACCTCATGCTTCGACTTCTCAGCATCTTGGCGAACGCTTAACGTCTTCGCTTCGGTGATGACATCAGCTTTGTCACTTTCCAGATTTGTGATAGCGATAGCGAGTACAAGAGTGACCATCATTCCTAAATGTTCTGATTTCAATAACTCCCATAGTGGGAAGAGTTAAGACGAACAATTGCCAGTGTTACAATAGTACCATGACTAATCCAATAAATTACTTTTCCATTTGCTATGTGAGTAAATAATGACTAATTCTTTTCACAGTTTCCATGAATATCCACCAAAACGCTTTACCGATATGGTTGTGTTCGCCACTAGAATTACAAGACATTACTATTTTCTCTGGCTTTCAAACGGAAATCATGCAGCGATTTCACTTCTACTCCTGGTTATTTCTCAACGTTCTAATGGTGTTCTCGAACGTTCGAATGCTCCAAATAGTTCAGGTACACTTCAGACAATCTCCGAGATAAATTTCAAAGATTTCTCTTTTTTTGCCACGAAAACTGACTAGTACCAAGCATTTTTAGGAAACCGTAAGTTTTGGTTTTTGGTCTAAAAATTTCAAATCGTAGTTCAATTTCTTTTCAATCTAACAAGGTAACAACGACGAAGCAAATACCTGCAGTTCTGTGGGGATAGGAAATGCATAATATTTTCGGCACTGAGGGCCTTTTATGTTCAATTCAGTAGAATGACCTATTTGAGCAGCTGTTTTCGAAGCAATGTTTTAACAGCAAAAAGCTCTCCGCTAAAGACAAAACAAACAAAAGGCTCAAAATTCCTACAGCGTGACGCATTTCGGTGCGTCAGTCGTCATATATAGAGAAGCAGAGTTGATTTTCTGCATTGTTCGTAATATATTTCTGATTTGATTTAACAGAACCCGTCGTCACATCTGCTGTGCGGACGCCAGCATTCGATTCGATTCCTCGCATCCAGCATGCACAATGATTTCCTACCATATCTTGAGTTGTTTGAGCGTCTGCTTGGGGATTTCGCCTTCTTTATGAGTGCCGTAGAATTCTGGTCAAGCCAGTTCTTCTTGCAGTTTCCAGGATCAACTTTCTATTAACCTCGGCATTGAAATATGAATGCATCGCTTTCTTGTTCAGCAATCGCAAGGTTTTTAAACAACGTACATTTACTTCTATAGAGAAGCACAATACAATACAACAGTTGCTGACGTTTCGGCAGTATCGCCTTCTTCAGAGCCAGGAAGGGTATACTGATATACAATCTACTAGGCCAAACGCTTCAATAACACTTACAAAAAGACGAAAAACTCTTTGGTAATTACACGATCAACAACTTCTCGAAAAGTAGGCCAAACGCTTCAATAACACTTACAAAAAGACGAAAAACTCTTTGGTAATTACATGATCAACAACTTCTCGAAAAACCCACCGCTTTTTCGTGACTTCCAATGAGGAAGTTTACAACAGCTGATTATAGTCGCATGTGGTTGACGACTGCACCATCCCCCATCAGGAATTGATGCGAACATACGGGGTCAGGTCGCATATGACCTCTGGGCATTCCGCCTTGCTATTCATTGTAAGGTTTTTGGCATTTATCCAAAAAGCCTCAAAAAGTTTTCGCGCTATTTTTTAGTCTCCTGTGCAAGGATATTGACTTTTACTTCAAAATCGTCTATGCTATGCTTTTGTATCCTATGCGTGCCTAGTGGGGTGCTTCGTCTTAGTTTTCGTTTGCCATCTAGGTGTTCTTTTATACGGATACACATAAGTCTGCCCGTTTCGCCAATATATTCATCTCCGCAATTGTTACACGTGATCAGGTATATCTTACCTGAACTCATGCAACCACCGTCCCTGCCGTAAGGGCAAATTAAGCAATTTGTTGTTTCACACAGACGGTCATACAGGCGGTTGCGAACTAATTGGCGACGTAGAGTAGCCGGTGGTATTTCAACTATCGCTACCGATTCCTCTAGACCTGCCCTTTTTAAGCATCGTTTTATAACTACGCTTACTTCATCGCTTATAAAAGGCAACATAAACGGGATTTTGTTTTGGCCAAGTGCTTCGCGTGGGCGCGTCGTTCTCCTTCTAAACTTATCTCGTGGAGTTACTATTTCGTAGCCATTGGAGATGGCTATTTGCCGAGCCATGTCGCGCGATTCTTCCTTTAGTTCCCTGGTAGTGCACACAGAGGTGGCTGTTCGAAACATGTTTCTCACAATCGCTCCCTTTGTGTGTGAAGGGTGATGGGCAGGGACGGTGATTGCATAAGTTCAGGTACGATTTACCTTATCTCTTGTAATAATTGCGGATATGAATATATTGGCGAAACGGCAGACCTTTGTGTATCCGTATAAAAGAACACCTAGATGGCAAACGAAAACTAAGACAAAGTACCCCACTAGGCACGCATAGGATACAAAAGTATAGCGGAGATGACTTCGAAGTAAAAGTCAATATCCTTGCACAGGAGACTAAAACACCAGCGCGAAAAGTTTTTGAGGCTTTTTGGATAAATGCCAAAAACCCTGCAATGAATAGCAGGTATGAATGTCCAGAGGTCATGCGCAACCTGACCGGGTATGTTCGCATCAATTTTTGATGTGGGATGGTGCAGTCATCAACCATATGCGACTATAATCAGCTGTTCTAATCTTCCTCATTGGAAGTCACGAAGAAGCGGTGGGTTTTTCGAGAAGCTGCTGATAATGTAATTACCAAAGGGTTTTTCGTCTTTTTGTAAGTGTTATTGAAGCGTTTGGTCTAGTAGATTTTATATCAGTATACCCTTCCAGGCTCTGAAGAAGGCGATACTGCTGAGACGTCAGCTAGTGTTGTATTGTATTCTGTTTCGCTATGGAAGTAAATGTATGCTGTTTAAAAACCTCGCGATTACTGAGCAAGAAAACGACGCATTCTCCTTGCAATCCTGGAGATAGCCAGGATAAGGCGTTCCATCGTGGGTTGGAGGAAAGCGTTGCAACGGAAATCGAACTATAGCCTTTACATCCTGATCGATGGCATCGGAAACCACTGCGCTACCCCGCCCGTCCATAATATAGAATGGAAGAAATGCGCGACGGAGATGATTTAGAAGTAGAAGCCACCATCCACTGAGGTGAATTCAACACATCAACACGCATAATTTTCGAGGTATCCTGGATAAATTCCAAAAATCCAGAAATGATTTACAAAGAGGAGTGCCTTTGTGATCACGAAAGGCCGCGCACAATATTAAGGCTCATATTTTGACATAAGCGAGTGTCATTAACTGTACATGTGAGCTCTTTGCTTCTAGTTTCCATCAGCACGGCGAAAACTCATAAAAAGGACATATGAAGAAAATGTCCCCAATGCGTTTCGAGTTAATATGTCTGCTTTTTTCTGTTGACTTTGTGGAAGTACTTCGCTGACTACATAGCAATCAACTTAACTTTTAGGTCTGTGGAAAAAGGAAATCCGCCGAAACGTCGGCCATGGTGAATAGATAGTATAGCAACAACCTTAATGTCTGCTCATTAAGAAAACGGTAAATTACTGTCTCGTACAAGTTTTTAATGAGAAGAGATTTTCCGGTAGATGTGGGCGGTTTTTTTTTCTTATTTGTGAAAATAGATCCTTTTCGGTGATGCTCTGCTCTTTTTTGACGCTCAGTGGTCGTAATACTGGATCACGATCTACGGATGGATCGCCGTGTTTGTATCCTAGTAGATTGCTCTACTCTGTAGAAGTTGAAATAATGGCTTCATGAAGTAGCCTGACTGATGTTTTTATGCACTCGTAATGTTAGTGTCCAGTTGGTGTGAATGGAACTACGGTGACGACGAAATCCCTTATTTGGAATTATTTTTCATAACGAGAAAGATTTAGAAAAATTAATCTGGAGTCTAAGAAAAGCAGAAAACTGAGGTTCCGACGTTGATGAAGCATTTTATCAGTGTATGGTGTTGATTGAAGGCGCGTGTGATGCAGTGGTCGGAGGCGCCCTACAACACACACGTGGAATCGATTTCCGCGCCCATGGCCTACCAAGCCTTCCATCCTTCCGGCGTCAGTAAATTGCTACCAGAGTTGTTTGGGAGAAAAACAGCACTGGCTCGATACTTCGGTAGGCCACCGCGAGTCATTGTAAAGGCCAGATAAGCATTCAGTCACTCCAAGCGAAGTTTAGTGAAGTCGAATGCATGGCACATC
Organism: Angiostrongylus costaricensis; assembly: GCA_900624975.1. NCBI lineage: Eukaryota > Metazoa > Nematoda > Chromadorea > Rhabditida > Metastrongylidae > Angiostrongylus > Angiostrongylus costaricensis. Next base: position 187,228 of record UYYA01003866.1, read on the forward strand.
CTCTCAAGGATTGATCAACGCCAAGAGCTTTATCCTTTATTTATTATAACGCTGATTTGTCTTTTCTTAATGAATGAGTGCCGAACAGACGAGCGGTGTGCTCTGCAGGGATGATATGCTGAAGCCAGCCTGTAGAAGTAAATGCCCACGCGTTCGCGGTTTGAAATAGAAGCATAAAATAGAAAAAGCGAGTTTTCAACAAATCTGTGTGTTCCTTCCTTTGGTGAGAAAATTTAGTGGTTACTCTATTACATGCGTGATCTGAATTGAACAAGTGTGTTTTGACGATTTTAATTTCTTAACTAATAAAAATTTTATATTACATAATAATCCAACGCTCTCTAAGCAGACACTCCGTGAAGGAATTCCATATCTCCTGGTGAAAAGTGCCGGTATCTTCTTGCACACCCTCCTCCGGCAAAGCAGGTCCTTGCTGCGTTGTAGATGTTTAATTGTGATTATGCCTGACATAATGTGATTGATCCATAATCTCGGAGGCTGAAAAACCTATTGCAAAGTTTCTTCTTGATAGCACACGAACAGCTGCCACTTAAATGGTTTTAAAAGTTCATCACAAATGTTTCAGAAATATTTTGAAACCAAGGCCATTGTATATGGATGTGTCGAGTGAATGATGCTGAGGCATACTGTTCACATACTCGTTCTTGGATAGCTGGTAGACTAGTCGTGGATTTGCTGTTGTTATGTGAATCCTTGTTGCTTTGGAGGAACCAGTGTTGCAATACATCAAAAATCACTGCCAATTATAAAGTATAGTGAAAATCCATATTTTACCAGGGCCTGATATTTTGGTGAGATAATAGGCCAACGTATCCCCCAAATACTATAACCACCACTTAAACGGATTTTATAAGGTAGAAGGATTGTTTTTAAATTTTCAAAAATAAGCAGAAATTTTGTGCTGGAAGAAAAAGAAAATCTGAATCTTCTTCGCAATAATTTTTTTAGTTTTTATTTTAATTGATAACATTGGTAAAGAAATGTTGAGAAAAAACGAGCACTCAAGTTGCTCAAATTATCCGCTCCTGAGAGCGGACATCTCAGCTTAGGGGACCCTGCCGGTGGGCGAATCACCCCGTTGTACATCGCAGCTCCATACCCAGGAACACCTCACAGCCACGATAACGCGGCAAACCGCTGGGAGTCTCCGCGATAACTTGTTAATATAAATGCTAGAGAGACAGTCCTTAATACAATCTAATTCAGACTGCGGCAGAATAGGTTGTCTTTGTGAAAGGAATTTGTCATCAATAGACTGTCTTTCTAGACCTGCCTTAGATAAAACTTTAGGCATATCAAAAGAGTTTTGTGACACGTGTTAACCTTTGAACATAACGAGCTAATTAATTAAGTGTTCTACCAACAAATAGTCATACAATTACTAAAGTTTTCAGGACTTAAAAACAGAAGTTAAGTGGCTAATTCAGCGGTATAGATCCAACTCAGTATGAACAAGAATTTGGTTCGATCGCAGTCCATGTCCACCAATCTTCTCACCTCCGCAGGGTCAAAAACTTGCCACTTGACGTGCAGCTCTCTTCAGTCGACAACACTGGGGACTGTCTGTAATGATTTTGGTGAAGCTCCCTGGTTCTGCTATCATAATATTCCAGAGAAAATCCCGGAAAAAATTCTTTTTCCTCTTTACGGACAATTGCAAAGAAAAATTAGGTCTTGGATTCATAAAGTAGAATGCTTGATTTCGTAGGAATTTGTCACACGGGACTTCTTCTACGTTCTCACAGAGCAAAATCTTAAACCTGAGTAATACTTGCTTACTTACTTGATACTTGAGCAGCTCGTCCACACTGGTTGTGTGGTCCCCAGCATAATCACCATTTTCGGAGATTTGCTGGTTAAGCCATTATGGTTTCCTGGAGTCTCAAGGTCAACCTGGCCAAAGTCTGCCCCAGGTCCTCACCACTACAGGTAATTGCAGCCCATGTGGATCAGAGGAAGATTTGCTCCCATGTGACCTCCATGACGGTGGTGAATCCTGGTATTGATAATAAATTGGATAATAAACCTTTGCAAAAACATATAAGCTAAATACGCTACAGTGATGCATTACGGTTAATATACAACGGTTCTATAAAGAATATTTAACATAAAATTCAAAAAAACGAATGTTGTGAGAAGATTACATGGTCGTGGAGCGACCGGCCAGGTTAAGTTACTAACACCTCACAAAGCTTAAGAGAGAGTAATCGAATACAGTCGTTGTAAGGCTGTGCTGCGACGAATTTATGAGCGAATACAAACGTTCATTTGAAGAGCATGAAAACTCAGACCGAAACTGTATTAATTCGAAGAAGTGCAGTAGCTCTACGTGAGAAATTATGCAAGGATATACAAGCGTTAGTTGTGACATTTAGTATAGATGGCAATCGAACTAAGTGAATGATGAGGTGACTTAGCGGCATGTAGGAGAAATTATTAAGATTTTACAAAGCATAAGAGAGAGTAATATCTAGTGATTGATGTCCCACTACGATGAGACATGGTTACATGCGGATGATGTAGTATTTAGATAGGAGATGCATAGTTATGATGAACCGAGATCGGTGTGACACAATTTCGAAGAGTTACAGTAACATTCGACAACACAAATAATAATCCTGCAAGGAAATGACGATAAGACCAGTGAGGATTTCGGTTTCCACAGCTGCCGATGACTTCTGAGTGTCGACTAATGAATCTAGGCAGCTGAATGGCCTCGGATTCTAGGAGGTCTTTTTGCACATGCAATCAGCACAGGAATCTCCAGACGGCTGCGATTTCATGTGAATATTTGTGTCTACCAACCATGATTTACGCGATGGCTGGTTTGGAATTTGTCAGTCAAAAATGGAAACCTTGTAAATGACAAAAAATAACTAGTCGGGTGGTAGCGGTATTTATTATTTTACCGCCACCCGTATTGCATTGATTACACGTTTGGATTCTAACAATCCAGTTCTAATGAGGAATCTGGGCAATCGTACGAACTCGGTTTCTAGAGGATGTTCTCGACAGGATTAGTTGAAGAAATTTCTAAGCAGTGATATATGTGAACAAGTAGTAGTTCCCAGGATCAACTTTCTATTAACCTCGGCATTGGAATATGAATGCTTCGTTTACTTGTTCGGCAATCGCGAGGTTTTTAAACAGCATACATTTACTTCCATAGAAAAACACAATGCAATACAACACTAGCTGACGTTTCGGCAATATCGCCTTCTTCAGACCCGCTTTTTACGTGACTTCCAATGAGGAGGTTTAGAACAGCTCTTTATGTCAACTCCATCGTTGGGGTCCTGCTGTCTAAAAAACGTTTTAGGGAAAGGAGATGGTGGTAGTGCCGCCGCCTCTTGATTTTTATCTCTATTTGATGTTTCCTGTTCGGCCTGATAGCGGAGTCGATCTTGAAGCTCATAAAGGTTGCATGCCACGCAGGGTCGTTTTAAAAATGCGCTGTGATGGTGCAAAACTTGGACCCAATTCTAGTAGCGAAAGCCCACTCTCAGGTATTGTTATGCCCCCAATCACGGTGACCCTAGATTTTCTTGGTGCATTTTCAACCCCATTTTGACAATTATCAGAAAAGTAGGAAATTCGTTTGCGGTTGTTTCTTGAAGCTGAGACGTGTGAATTAGTCAAAAGATTTTCGAATTTTCGTTGTAAGGTTATTTTGGCATTGGACCTAGTAAAATCGCATATCAATATTGACCCACCAACTATTCTCGTCCAAAGGCGATCCTCCAAATACAAAGCACAAAAATGTTCCTTCGTTGCACACTGCTTCATTCCGGCAAACATCTCGTTCTGCTTGCTTCGTAGTGCAGCTCGAAGTAGTTCCATTTCGATGCCTCGTACTTGTTGGCTGTGCTCTGGTTGACTGCATATCTCGTGAAGTCGCTTTCGTTTTATAAACTTCGGCACGACTCGATATTGAAAACAGCGGGGGAAAAAGTTGATTTGCTGTCTAGCTAAGACAATCTTTTGTCTTAGTGACAATGCTTCCTTCACAAGTCGAAAGTATTTTGCTGGTACGTCTTGTAACACTTCCCAGGATCGACTTTCTCTTAACCTCGGCATTGGAACATGAATGTGCCGTTTTCTTGTTCAGCAATCGCGAGGTTTTTAAACAGCGTACATTTACTTCCATAGAAAAACGCAATACAATACAACACTAGCTGACGTTTCGGCAGTATCGCCTTCTTCAGACCCGCTTTTTATGTGACTTCCAATGAGGAAGTTTAGAACAGCTCTGTTCTGTTCTGTTTTAAACACGCAAAATATTTGCAAGTTGGGGCGAACGTACCCCACCATCATGTGTTCGCCCTCCTCTGTTACCCTGTGCCACTAGGATATCACGCTCTATTTCAGTAAGCGTGTTGTCGCGTTGCATTGTGGAAAATGACGAGCTTTTTCCAAGTGACGTGCATTATACTGAAATTAGCGTATTTGTTCTTTTACCTTGAGCAGTGTTTTGATGGCATCGACAAGTGGTGGCGTGTACTTTTCTGTTAATAACCCATCGAAGTCGAGGCTTAATAGGCTGCTGTGATACTGTGCGCGTAGGTTTCCTGCTTTGAGGCAGCCGACCACCCAATTCGTTCCATTCTAATCCGTGGGTCCCAATGTGACGTCCTTCAAACGTTTTTCTTAGTCCAATCTTAGCGTTGAAATCTTCAGCGATAACCTCGAAGAAAGTATAGTCTTGTCTGTAGAACTTCTCCAGGTCCATATAGAACGCTTCGACTTCTTCTCCGTCACAGTCTAATGTCGGCGTGTAAACGACGAAGATTGTCAAAGCCGGTATTGATCCACATTTTTTAAAATGGTAAACGTCCGATTCTGGTTGTAAGCTGTTGAAATGATTCGATGTTCATGGACAGGCTCGTGTCGACGAGAACGCCGACGTCGCGGACTTCTCTACTATCGCGTGTTCCATGGAACAGTTCATTTCCGGTGTCATAGACGGCGTTGAATGGGTGGCGGCATCTCGTCTCGGCCAGACCGATGACGTCATACCTTAACCTTCTTGCTTGCATGAGCAAGTCTTCTATCGAGGAGTCGGATACAAGTGTATTGTAGGTACAGACCGTCACCCTACTTCGTTGTAAACAAAGAAGCTTCCATTGGTCCTGAGATTTTAGCAGCCTCTCCGTACTCGTCCCACCCAACACTGCGAAATTGAGGCTCTTTTGGGGCCAGGAGAATGAGGTGCGTTTCTTTTACTGTTTTTAGCTTTTTGATACCCACGTATAGGTTGCTGGGCTCTGAACGTGGGGGCTGGGTATACTCACGAGTAGCTTGCCAGGTTCTCCCAGAATGGACATGGTACTTATTTGTTGTGTGCGACTCCTAACCGCCTCTTATATACTTCTCTATCACTTAGTGACAGGCTTTTATTCGAATTGACTCGTAGAATACAATCCGCGTAAACTAGAACGCTCCCGCACACGTGTGCATGAAAACGCCTCGTAAATACAGAAAGTGTGTGCTAAGGCGGGGCATCAGAAACAGGGAGTCCATCGTCTGGATCCACCTGCGTCTCAGGGAAGCAATGGTTGCTTTTGGTCTGCGATTTACCCCCTATCCACTACCTGGGGCGCGCCATGTAGCCTCGCGACTAACAGGTTCGAGACCCCTCATATGAGGGAGGTGCACGTGCAATAGTGGTCAACAACTGAGATCACCTCTGTTGATTAATACAAAAGACGTGCTGGAAGGCCATAAGGGCCCTCACCACGGGAATGGGATAGTGATAGTCGAAAGATTACCCTTGAATTTTCGCCATATAAAAAAATCATAAAATAAGCCATTTTACTACTTCATTAATGGCTCACTCTCATAGACCAAAAACTGAAGAAAATTGTGCTATTATTAGTTCAATTATGAAGATGCACCTAATTTCCATGGGTGCTTAACTAGGTCGTACAACATTCTATTTCCTTCTTACAACGTTACATTTTTTAAGAAAAGAGTAGCCACTTTGCCCAACAACCACCGAATGGTTGAACAGCTTGGTAAAAACTTCACGCTTCAGTTTTGTACTAAATAATCCAATCTCATTTTCGGCAATTTTCTCTCACCCCTTATTTTTGTTAGGAGTAGCCTTTTGATGTCCGAGTTTCTGATAGGGTTATTCTAATCCAAAATGGTAGCCACCAAGTAACAGTGACTTTGAAGATGTAATTTTGACTTGACCATGCGAAAGTCAAGAAAGTAGTTTGCGCTCAACCTAGCCCATACCGAGAAATTGATGCCATAGTAAAAGTGAAACGTCATCTCGCCATATTTTGTTGCTTGCGGAACTATCGAGTGGCATTCCAGGTCGAACTGTTACGATAACTTTTTTTATTTTACAACAAAAGGGGATGCTGGTTGCAAATGAAATTATCTAAAACTGCCTCCTCTGTCGATTATTTAACTAGTGTAAACCGAGAATACTCCTTTCATCGAATTATCACTTAGTCACAAGCAAATTGAGTAAGCAATAAATCTCTGAATACATGGAACAATAGTGAGAAACTCCACTTACGTTAAATCCTAGCCAAATTGCTCACACAGTAGTTTCATGGAGGTTTTATCGGAAAAGGGTTTCATTCCGCTTGAGCTAAGAGGTTTCACATGGCCTGCAGTGAAATTCCCAGCGTTTTTTTTTCTTCTAACAAAAAAGTTAAACGACGAGGTGACTCACTGCAGAAGATAATAAGTTAATATGGTAAATAAATAAATAGGAACTATGTTAATTGTTCGAGAAGTAGTTTCATCTGCTCATGGAATTTCAGCGAAATCTTTATTGCGAACAAAACAATTCGGCGTGTAAAAATATTACGCGTGGAGATTGCCTTTGCTTAATCAATGTAACGGTAAGTGACTCTTGTCTGCATCGTGCCTTGCCTGTTAAATAGGATCAGAGGTAGGGGATTGACACTCGATACAATAGGACCTCCACTGCCTAACTGCGAGCAAAAACTGAAAGAACAAAATAGGAGTTTCTGCTGGGATTCAGCAGTATTCGTATGGACTCTTACCGGTAACCTGTTAGCTTCTGATCCTTTTGAGCTTTAATCTCGACTCCTCCTCTTATACAACCTGGTCTGTCGTAACCATAGGAAACCCACTCGAGGTCCACCACAATCTTTTTTCCTTTAGGTGCCTGAATGGAGAACTAAGTTTCAATTAACAACAAGACTGATTTAGACGATCCTACCGATATCATGTAGTTGCAGAAATCGAAATGATCTCTGAGATCGGATCCAAATCCTACACTGCCATTCACCATTTTTTTCTTATTTGTCGCCATAAGATCTTCTCCACATCCTGGTGGCTGAAATGATTCTTTTTTGTCGACCATATGTTCATCTGCAGCGTTAGTCCTCACCCGTTTATCACACAAGGGCCCACCGTATCCACTTGGACAGATACAAATAGAGCAGTTTCTAGGGTGAGGAAATCCTTCATTTGCACATTTGGCGGAAGTGGATTTGTTACATATAGCTAGCGAATTAGAAATTATTTTACAAGTGTTAATGGGTCCTATTGAACGCTGTTTCAAGTCATACCGTTGCATCCATAGTGCTCGTTGATGACGAAGATATCCGAGAACGAAATCAAGTCAGATCCCATTGTCTTTTGATAATTCGTATCTGTTGCAATTATAGTGGGCCCTCCGTTAACTGAATCACTTAACAGAACGACATTGGTAACAAATGTGAGAAAAAAATCCCAGACATCTATTGCAAACCATCGGTCATCGTAATGCATGATGCTGCCGTAGTCGTATCCCAGTCCATAAACGTCGCTGTAGTTGGGGCTGATTTTTTGAAAATTACGGATAACACGCAGCTAAACCGATGTAATGGTTCTTAATGAAAAGCTTAACCGCTAATGTTCACATACGTTAATATTTTGCGTAACGAGTTTAATGTATCTGTCTCGATCATAACGACACATTGTGTGGAAGAATCCAAGAACATGACCAATTTCATGCACAGCCGACCCTACCTAAGATATCTGGTTTATTCGCTGACAAAAAGTGCATGCGTAGGTGAGAAACGCTGACAAGATATGTTCTGAGGTGCTATTTAAATAGTGCTGTACCGTCGCATTCCAAGTAAGGGAGAGAAACTGCTCGCCGCCCATCCGTCCAAGGTCTGCCCAGCACTGATTTTCTTCGACAACGATCACCTTGTCCGTAGCTGCAAATATTTCGTTCGAAGAAGCGGTATATCTATTTGCTCTGTTCACAACCAACCATTTTTGTCTTCTACGAAGTCGATGCAAGTGGAGTCCTCCCATACCTTCACACCCATTTTAAAAACTTTTCGAACGTTTTGATCTAAAACTTTAATAGTTAGATTAGAAGCATAAGTTATTACATTCGGCCGACCCATCAGTAGGAATTCATAGAGGATGTATAAAGTGGGTCACCCGGGTGGCTCCGACGAAGACGTACTGCACCAAAACAGACGGTGATAATGAAATAAACTTTAATGAATGACTTTCGGTCATAGTTTTATGAGTTTTTCGGCTTCTTGCTCTCATATTTTTTCCACATTTAAGAGGTCGTTTTTTAGTAACTCCCTAGTCAATGTCCCTCATAAATGTCTTTCGCTTCCATCATAGTTATATTACTATTTGGTTTCAAAAGATCACCATTACTGCACGATTATTGCTATTATTATCATTATTATTATTGTGCTGTTGTGATTACCCTAGGTTTACTACTAATTATACATGGAAAGGATAAAGGATGAAGCTCTCGCTGTTGATCAATCTTTGAGGGATGCGCTGTGCATTCGACTTCATTAAATATCGTTGGAGGTGATTAAATGCATATCTGGCCTTTAAAATGACTTTCAGTCGTCTACCGATGTGTATCGAGCCAGTGCTGCTAAGCTCCCAGACAAGTCTGGCACCAATTTGCAGACCCCGGAGGCATGGAGGGCTTGGTGGGCCGTAGGCGCGGGAGTCGATTCCACGTGTTTGTCGCACTGGTGTTTCCAACCACTGGGCCACACGTGGCCTTCTTATTTGTACATATTAGTATATTGTTCTTATTACTATTGTTAGTAATTCACTATTGATCATGAATACCTTCGGGGGGAATAGGGGAAAACCTTCGGGAAACCTTGCCGCGAACCAGAAAAATTATTCTGGTGACGGATGTGACGAAATCAGGATAATAGTGGCGTTCTCGGACTTCATGAATTGCTACCGGTCATTTAAGGCAAGAGAACAGCGTGACAGCAATCTAATGCCCCATGTAAATTTATTTGCTTATCCTATTGAAAGTCTTTAGTCGTAATGCTGTTTAAGAACTACGTTGAAGGAATATATAGGGGTATATTATAGAGATATTATATACTTGTTAGTTTATTATGCTGTAGGTGAACAAATCCTTGTGAGACTAACCTGATGTGTTAAACGTGTAGAAGACACCGTTTTCCCATGTACTGTTTGGATTAGCTTTATCCTTCAACACCTGTCTCTTTGCACGGAGGCCTCTTACCACCGCCTCGTCTTGTCCTCTGAGAACACCTCACCATTAGGCTTTGGGATCGTCGCAGTTCAACATTGGTGTAATAAGTTACCCTGTCAGAACTGTTTCACTCTCGAACCAAACTCGCCCTTTGCCTTCTTTAGAATGTGTCTTCGAAATCGAATTTTCCAGATTTGGGTTGTAATCCCTCGGTTTTCCAGAAATTTCTTGCTGAGTGAATAGAGATGTTTTTGAAACTACGGCAAGCAAAAATTGGAAAAGAATATGAGTGCGACACTTTTGTTTACTGCAGGCTTCTTTTTGCTCCTCTTTCTTTAGACGGCAACAACTGTTTGGAAAATATTCCCACTATTGTAGAATAATTTTAATGATTTAGGAAAACGTCAAAGATACTTTCGGTCTTGGAGCGTAGTATTTTGAAGGTACAAGATTCTAATTCATTTATCACCTCAAGCTTCCACAATTCCCTTTTCTTGGTCTTCTCAGCATCCTGACGAACATTTAACGTCTTCGCTTCAGTGATGGCACTGGTTTGGTCACACTCCGTTACTATGGTAAAAGCAACGAGTAGCAGAATAATGGCCATCTCTAAATATGCTGATTTCAATAAATGCTGTACTGGAAAGAATTACGCGAAAAATTTGCCAGGTGCTGACAGATTCTTAACACCATAGCTTCTACGATAAATCACACTTGGCATCTGACAAACGAATGAATATATAACAGCCAAAACTTTTAAAAAACATTTCACAGATACCCACAAAGGCGTTCTACTGGTATGACTGTGACTACAGTTGGAGCTGCTAAACACTTCCTTAATAAATTGTTTTTCGTTTTCTTGAGGTGTCCTCCGTCGCTTTTATTTTTTTTTGCCGATTATGTCGTAATATTCGAGTGTTCTAGAAAATCCAAGGAATTTCTGAAAATCTCCAACGCCACTGTTAAATATATTTCGTTGTTTTCTGGCCACAAATATTTGTGTATTTATTCCTGGCACTTCGTGCAGGTCTAAAATTTTTAAACCTTTGGCCGAATTTCTTCTTAAACGAACAAGGTAACAACTATGAAACGAATACCTGCTGTGCTGTGGGAGGCGAGGATGTGCATGCTATTTTTTGCACTCAGTGTCTTTTATATGGATTTCAATACAGTGAAGCATTTGAGCAGCTGCCTTTCAAGTGATGTTTTAACAGCCTTTCTGCATGGAAGCTTTCTGCATGTTTGTCGACGATCCCATAAAATACTTGTTTTGCTGGAAATTCCTGCAATGTGGCCTGTTTTGATGCAGTAGTTGTCAAACTTGCACAAGCGGAAAGAGTTTACAGCTTTTTTGAGGGTTAAGGATGGAAGAAAGAGATTAGAAGTACAAGTCTTCATTCATGCAAAAAAAATTGAAAATATCCAAATGTACAAACCTTGAGATATTTTAGACAAGTTCCAAATATCCAAAAAAAGCTGCAAGGAGGAGTGGCTTGTTCATGTGTCGACTCACACAATATCTCAGACTGATGGTTTATCATGAGAGAGGCACATTACCCATCCAGGTGAATTCTGTGCAGTTCTCTTCCATCAATAAGTGCGAGACCCGTGAAAATCGTTTCTGAGGCAATTGTAGTTTAGGTGTCAGGTTTTGAAAGCATTTCGCTGACTATATTGCAGTCAACCCGACTTTTCCAGGCCCCAAAAAACTCGGTATGCACCGAAACGCCAGCCATTGTGAACAAATTGTATAACAACAGCCATGTGTCCGCTCGTCAAGAAGGCAGTAAATTATTGCTCCGTAAAAATCTGTAGTGAGAGGATACCTCCAGTAGAAGTGAAAACTTCCTTTATTTGTGAATGGCGATCGTATATTACTAGCTATTTTAGATACTCAGTGGTCGTAATTTTGGATTATTCAGGAGCTACAGCTGGGTCACCGCGTTTCTATGCAAGTACATAAGTCGATTTTACAGAATTTGAAATAATGGTCTTATGGGATAGGTTGGCAGTTGTAATTATGGGCTCGAAGTTTTAGTTTCTAGTTGGTGAGCGGGGAACTAGCGTGACGATAAAATTTTTCTTGGAATTAATTTCCCGTAAGAGGAAGATTTTAAATACTGTGGTCACGACGTTGGACGACTGACATCTCTTTGGTGTATGATGATTGATTTTTCCTCCTTAACGAATTCAATGAGCTATTGCACGCCGATCAGATGGGCAGTGTGTCCTGCAGGGATGACCTGTTCAAGACAAGGTGTGGAAATAAAGGATGAAACGTTCCTGGCATTAAATAAAAACCCCATATAAAAAAATCGAGTTTTCATCAAATTAACCTCGGTCGTTGTTTTCCTCGTTGAGAAGATTTAGTGATTATTCTATCCCATGTTTGGCCTGGTTTGCACAAGTGAGTCTTGACATGTTTAAATTCCTAAGTAAACAAGATTTATATCAAATAATGACAATGTAAAATGTTAACGACCAAGGCTTTCTAAATAGAAACTCCACGAAGAATTTCTATGTCGCTTGGTGGAAAGCGCATCTTCATTTTCAGCACTGACTAAAAAAACTGGTTTTTACTGGAATGTAGAGAGTGCTCATGGCTCGCACAATGCCTTCAATCCAACATATCGAAGAGTGCAAAATCTCTTCAAAAAAGAAACTAGAACCAGTAATGTTTCGAAACTGACTTTCCTTGAACCTCGGTATCACTAATCAATATGTATTCTTTCTTTGATGGCTTTTAGCCGAAAATAAACATCATTATCAACCTCGTGTAAGCTCATCAAAGAAAGAATACTAGAATCAGTGTTTTTTGTTGACGACACAAGGATATTGGTTGGACAGCGTGCAACCCGCGCCTAGAACGAGCCCATTATCGAAAACCGGAGGCTTTGGCCTTCGTTTTGCAGAGGAGTTGCTTTCGCTAAATGACATTTTTAAGAGAAGGCTATGAATTTTTTAGAGATATACAGAATCGGAAGCCAGTGCGCCTTGATCTGCCAAATACCGACTTGAAACACACCTCATCCATCATCATACTCGAATAGGACGGGCGGATTATTGCAGGATTCGCTGTTGTAATGAAAGAACTAGAATATTAATCCAAGTTTCCTTTTTTCCACTAATAAAATTATAGATTTTAGTGGAAAACTGTGTTCGATTGGAACTCGATGGGTTGATGAGATAATAAAACAACAGGTAACTCCCACGACCGACTTTCTATTAACCTCGGCATTGATCAAATAATTCTTCGTATTCTTGTTGAGCAAACGCGAGGTGTTATTTTTATTCCTTATTCACGAATAAGCTGACGTTTCGGCGAATTTCGCCTTCCTCAAAACTTGGAAAGGTTGAGTTTACAGCAATCTATTCGGCCAAACACCTCCACAACTAAACAAAGAAAACGCTAAACCAAGATTTCAATCACATTGAACACAGCTTTGCACAGTCACCGCTTTCTATGAGTCTTCTACTAAATATGTCATTTGGGGACCAACCGCACAGCGTACACACGGAATCGGATTGTGCCCATCTCATCAAAATAATAGGCTTATATATTGCCCAATAGCGGGCGTGATAATGAGGCATTGTTCCCTGCGGCTCATTTTCGGATTTCTGGAATCAATCCAGAACGTCTCGAGAGTTTTGCGCACTTGTGTTCTCGATCCCTGTGCGAGGATTGTGACACGTATTTCAAAGTCCTCGCCGTCATGTCTCTGGGTCTTATGCGTGCCTAGTGGGGTATTTGGTTTACGTTTTCCGGCTAGGTGTTCTTTAATGCGGACACGGAGGAGTCTTCCCGTTTCGCCAATGTATTCGTCTCCGCACGCCTTACAGGAGATCAGTTAAACTAGACCCGAGCTCGTACAATCACCGTCTCTGCTATTGGGGCAAATTATGCAATTTAGCGTTGCACATAGGCGGTCATATAGTCGGTTACGAAATGGCTGGCGCCTAAGATTACTCGGTGGCATTTCAACAAAGTTTACTGAATTCTCTAGACCAGCCCTTCTTAAGCAGCGCTTTATAGCTTCACTTGCATCGTATTCTTCTGTTTTACGCAACTGGGCTGTAGTTGAAGCACTATAATGGCTTGCTACATGACTTTCTAAGGACTTTTTGCAGATAGTGTTTTAAATGAACAACAGTTTCTAGTGCCAGCAAACAGCCCAATAAAGGACAGGATCAGCGATTTCTCTTTTGGAACTCGTCGAGGCCAAGTCATACAGGGTTTTCACAATACTGACTCTTCCCTCTTCTTTATTTTTGAATCGATTCTGAAAAGAATTGAAAATTCTGAAAAAAAAGCGAAAATTTAACCTATGTAGGAACATAGGCAGTAGGTAAGGTCGAATCAAACCTTTTCTCATACTGAGTGCATAGCTGACACGGCACCAATGACCTTGTTTTGCATTCACAAGTGCTGGAAATTGTTGAACAGTTAACATGGGTCATGGAATGATATTAGTAGTCGGAGTGTCCTCCAATTCTCACAAAGTTTAGAATAATTTTGAAACCGACTGTTATTTAACCTATGCGGTAAAATATTCATTCTGTGTATGAATATATTGTTGAGCTTACCCGGGCTTGATATAGACGTTTAAAGCGAAATTGGATGAGTTATATGTGTTCCGATAGAGCCCTTTCAGTAACCGTGGATGTGCCTGTGAGCAGAGTTACTGAGTTTGTGTGAGGAAGCACATTGATGACCAAAAACTTCGTAAACCATAAGTAAGTAAGTTAAGTACAGCTAGTCCAAAATCACATCGTTGCAAACTTTCTGAGTAATTAACCGCATTATCGTGCCAATAAGGTGTTTCGAAGTGTCGAGCTTCAATGGTAAAGCGCAGTAGAAACATCGTTATTACTTTCAATCATCAACTGAGTGGAATGGTTTCGATAAAAGTAGGCTCTGTAAACGGAGCACATTTGAAGTAGGCAAGAACTACATTACAATTAAGTAATGACAGGATAATGCATTTTTTAAACAAGTGCCCCATCTAGCTTTATTCGGACGGTACGCACATAAAGCCACATCTTTATTGAATAAGCAGCTGAATAAAAGAAAACAGCAGAAAACTCAACGCAGCACGAAAAATGCTGAAAAGAAGGTTCGCTGCGGTCTATGTTTCAGTTCATTTCGCTTCTGAGAGTAAGGCGTTAATGACCGCTACAAAACATGAAACTCAAGTAGAACAGATAGAAGAGGGGTTTGACAAATGCAGAATAAAACACTTCCTTAGACGAACCCCTTTAAGCATTGTGCGAGGTTGGCGTGCAAAACATTGCCTTTCAGGGTAGATTTATTAAATCAGTGTTAGAGCGAAAGTTCTTGATGTACCAACAATTGCAGAATAGGTGACCTTCACGAAAGCAATTTATCATCAATGAACAATCACCGAAGAACCATTCTACGTAAAACGCTACCCACAACAAAAGTTTCATGACCCATGTTAACTGTTCAACATTTTCCAGCACTTATGAATGCAAAACAAGGTCATTGGTACTGTGTCAGCTATGCACTCAGTATGAGAAAAGGTTTGATTCGACCTTACCTACTGCCTATGTTCCTACATAGGTTAAATTTTCGCTTTTTTTTCAGAATTTTCAATTGTTTTCAGAATCGATTCAAAAATAAAGAAGAGGGAAGAGTCAGTATTGTGAAAACCCTGTATGACTTGGCCTCGACGAGTTCCAACAGAGAAATCGCTGATCCTGTCTTTTATTGGGCTGTTTGCTGGCACTAGAAACTGTTGTTCAGTTAAAACACTGTTTGCAAAAAAGTCCTTAGAAAGTCATGTAGCAGGCCATTGTAGTGCTTCAACAACAGTCCAGTTGCGTAAAACAGAAGAATAAGGAACAGTATCCAATGCTTTCTTAATTTCCATGAGTACTTGCTTAGGTCGTACAACATGCATTTTATGCGTTACAATTAAAAAGGATCGTTTTATAAGTAAGGTTTTCTCCCCACAAAGTCGAACATTGGAAAAAGCCGATTAAGTGTTCATGCTCAAGTTGGATCCTGAGTAATTGGAAACCTACATCATTTTCTGTTTTTCCCATTATCATTTTTGTTAACAATAAACATCGGAAGGCTGGGGTTTCTAATAAGAATATTTTAATCTGAAATTTTGACCATAAAGTAATAGTGAACTCAGAGGCAATGCAATCTTTGCTTGACCGTGTGATGGTTAGAAAAATGGTTTCAGCAGAACCTTGCTGATAACGAGAAATTGATACCGTACTAACACAAAATGGTTATCTGGTCACATTTTGTGGCTTGCGAAGGTGTTGAGAGTCATCCTAGCTCAAATTGCAACGCCAACTAGCTTTCTTTGTAGCAAAAAAAGTTTGCTGGTCCTAAGTAAAGCTAGTCGAAACTGTCTACTTAGTGGATTGCTTCACTAATGCAGACCGGAATAACTCCTTGCATTGAATTATCACCCACCATCACTGCGTAAACAATAAATCTATGAATACCTGAAACAACACAGAGGCTCGCCAGTGCTGGCGATATACTCTAACCAAATTCCCCAAACACTAGATTATGGAGCTAATATCGGATTTGCATTGCCTCACGTTCGAGCAACAATTAAATCCCCAGCTTTTTTCTCCTCTGACAAGAAAAGCGAAAAGACGAGATGGCTGTCTCCAGAAGACAATAGGTTAATATGGTAGCTAAATAGATAGAAACCATGTTAATAGCTCGAGAAGTAGTTTTATCTGCTTACGACATTTCATTAAAATCTTTATTGCGAACAAAACAATTCGGCGTGTAAAAATATTACGCGTGGAGATTGCCTTTGCTTAATCAATGTAACGGTAAGTGACTCTTGTCTGCATCGTGCCTTGCCTGTTAAATAGGATCAGAGGTAGGGGATTGACACTCGATACAATAGGACCTCCACTGCCTAACTGCGAGCAAAAACTGAAAGAACAAAATAGGAGTTTCTGCTGGGATTCAGCAGTATTCGTATGGACTCTTACCGGTAACCTGTTAGCTTCTGATCCTTTTGAGCTTTAATCTCGACTCCTCCTCTTATACAACCTGGTCTGTCATAACCATAGGAAACCCACTCGAGGTCCACCACAATCTTTTTTCCTTTAGGTGCCTGAATGGAGAACTAAGTTTCAATTAACAACAAGACTGATTTAGACGATCCTACCGATATCATGTAGTTGCAGAAATCGAAATGATCTCTGAGATCGGATCCAAATCCTACACTGCCATTCACCATTTGTTTCCTATTTGTCGCCATAAGATCTTCTCCACATCCTGGTGGCTGAAACGACTTTTTTTTGTCGAACATGTGTTCATCTGAAGCGCCAGTCCTTACCCGCTGATCACACAAGAGACCAGCGTACCCAGTCGGACAGATACAAATAGAGCAGTTTCGAGGGTGAGGAAATCCTTCATTTGCACATTTGGCGGAGGTGGATTTGTTACATATAGCTAGCGAATTAGAATTTAATTTACAAGTGTTAATGAGTTTTTATAAACTAATTTTCTTAAGCTGACGCGTGGTTGGTACAGCTCTTCGTTGTCATTGTCGTTGTTCTTGATGTTGTTGGTCGGTGGCTGACGTTTCGTCGACTTGGTCTTCCTCAGAACTTAGACGTATTTCCCACACATTACATCACTGTGAGTGGCCTTTCTTTTCAATATGGCGTCTATTTAAAAGTTTAATCTTCGTTAATACCTTAACCTTCTTTCACCGAGTAATAAAAATATTCGAATATAAAATACGTTTAGGCTTTGAAGAAGGCGAAGTCGCCGAAACGTCAGCCATCGATCGATAACATCAAAAACAACGACAACGACAACGAAGACCTGTGCCAACCTCGCATCAGCTTAAGAGGATCAGTTTATAAGATCATATAAATAAATATATCAACTGTCTATGCCGAGGCTTATAGAAATCATATTGAAAGCTGTTTCAAGTCATACTGTTGCATCCATAGTGCTCGTTGGTGACGAAGATATCCGAGAACGAAATCAAGTCAGATCCCATTGTCTTTTGATAATTCGTATCAGTTGCAATTATAGTGGGCCGTCCGTTAACTGAATCACTTAACAGAACGGCATTGGTAACAAATGTGAGAAAAGAATCCCAGACATCTATTGCAAACCATCGGTCATCGTAATGCATGATGCTGCCGTAGTCGTATCCCAGTCCATAAACGTCGCTGTAGTTGGGGCTGATTTTTTGAAAATTACGGATAACACGCAGCTAAACCGATGTAATGGTTCTTAATGAAAAACTTAACCGCTAATGTTCACATACGTTAATATTTTGCGTAACGAGTTTAATGTATCTGTCTCGATCATAACGACACATTGTGTGGAAGAATCCAAGAACATGACCAATCTCGTGCACAGCGGACCCTTCCTAAAATGACTGCCTTACTTGGTGACAAAAAGTGCATGCGTAACCGGAAAACACTGACAAGATGTGTTTTGAGGCGCTATTTAAATGGTACTGTACCGTCGCATTCCAAGTAAGAGAGAGAAACTGCTCGCCGCCCATCCGTCCAAGGTCTGCCCAGCACTCATTTTCTTCGACTACGATCACCTTGTCCGTAGCTGCAAATATTTCATTTGAAGAGGCGGTATATCTATTTGCTCTGTCCGCAACCAACCATTTTTGTCCTCTACAAAGTCGATACATGTGGAATCCTCCCATACCTTCACACCCATTTTAAAGGCTTTTTGTACGTTTTGGTCTGGAACTTTCAGATTAGAAGCGTAATTTATCACATACAACCTACCAATCAGTAGGAATTCATAAATGATCTATAAAATGGGACACCTAGGCGGCTCCGACGAAGGCGTATTTTACCACAACAATCAGTGACAATGAAATAAACCTTGATGACCTTGAGCCATAGTTTTATAAGTGTGTCAGCTTTCGTGCTCTTAAATTTTGTTCCACTTTTAAGAGATCGTTCTTTAGTGACTGTTACCTAGTGTCTGTCGTCATTGCCTTTTGCTTCCTTCATGGTTGTATTGCCACTTCGATTTAAAAATTCTCCATTGCCTTTCCACTATGCTATTACTATCATTATTGTTAATATTATTACTGTGATTACTTTTATTATTATACTATTATACCTACACTACACATACTATTACTAGTAATTGTTACTGTATTATTGTTATTACTACTATTACGTCAACATTAGTCATGAAGACCAGGAAACCATCAAGTAGAAAGATCTTTCTAGGGACGAGGGTAATAGTGGGGTGTTCGGAGTGCACGAAATGTGAAAAACGGTCATATAACAGAAAAAACAACACCCTAAGTAATCTTGGTGACCATGATGGGTATTGAAATCATGTTCAGTATGTTTAGTGCCTTTGGTTGCAATAGTGTTTAGAAACAACGTTAATGAAATGTAGAGGAAGTTTTTGTTAATTTACTATGCTATAGAACAATTCTCCCAACGGTTTTTCGCCTCATCTTAGCTGGGACATGTTTCTGGCATGAGGCTGACAACTACAGCGGCCGGATTCATCTCTCCGGCAAGGCTTCCCGTGCTGAGAATGTTTCCGACGTTTCCATCAGGAAACCCAGGTAGGAGTAAACCGTTACTGGGATCCATCACCGTCCAAGTATCAAACTAGTGGAGTAGTGGAAAATTTCTCTACGATTCACTAGGGCTGTGACTGCCTGTGGTTATGACGACCTGGGGCAGACTTTAGCCAGACTATCCTCGGTATTGCAAGGCACTACCTTGGCTAAGCCGGTAAATCTCGAGAAAATGGAATTTATGCTGGGCCCGCAGAACTAGTGAAGAGGGACCATCCAAGTAACCCATAAGTAAGTACAAATGAGCATTTCATTGCGAAACTAACCTGATGTGTTGAAAGTATAGAAAACACCATTTTGCCATGTAGCGTTCGGATTAGCCTTATCCTTCAGCAACTGTCTCTTTGCACGAAGGCCTCTTACCACCGCCTTGTCTTGTCCCCTGGAAACATCTCGCTATTACGCTTCGGGATCGTCGCAGTTCAACATTGGCGTAATAAGTTACCCTGTCAGAACTGTTTCACTCTCGAACCAAACTCGCCCTATGCCTTCTTTAGAATGTGTCTTCGAAATCGAATTTTCCAGATTTGGGTTGTAATCCCTCGGTTTTCCAGAAATTTCTTGCTGAGTGAATAGAGATGTTTTTGAAACTACGGCAAGCAAAAATTAGAAAAGAATATAAGTGCGACACTTTTGTTTACTGCAGGCTTCTTTTTGCTCCGGTTTAGACGACAACAACTGTTTCAAAAATTTCTCGTTATTGAAGAGCGCTTGTATTGATTCAGGAAAACTTCGAGAAGAATTTTGGTCTAGAATTGTAGTATTTTAGAGGTGGAAGATCTTAATGGAGATGTCACCTCAAGCTTCGACAATTTACTGATTTTGGTCTTCCGATCATCATGAAGAACAGTTAACTCCGTTTCAGTGATAATATCGGCTTGGTCACATTCCGTTAGTACGGCAGAGGCTGCGAGTACGAAAATGATTATCATCTCTAAATATTCTGGTATCAACAAACCTTGAAGTGGAAAGAGTAATTTTAAAAATATGCTAGTGTTATCATTTTTTTGAACAGTATTAATATAATATATCACCATTTACATTGATAAATGAATAAATAGCCATCAATTTGTCTCAAATTTAATAAATCTTTGATATATTTATTTATATGGTGTTATAAACTGATCTTTTTGAGCTGATACGGGGTTGGTATAGGTCTTTGTTGTGGTTGATTCGTTGTTGTTGTCGTTGCTGTTGGTGTTGTAGGTTGGTGCGTTTTATGTAACAGTAGTCTTATTTTCGGTGAAATATTTAAACTATTCATGAAGACTAGACTTTCAAGTAAACGCCATATTCATTAAAAAGGCTACTCACCGTGATATTAGGACTGGGACTAGCCCACGCATTGTTCACGTGTAGTCGCGAGCGAGACCCACCCAGGCCAAAAAATCATTTTGAAATAAGGCGCCAGATCACGTTTGATAGTGTGGCATTCGGTTGATATCATCACTCACTCGCGACTACACGTGAACAACGCGTTAGCCAGTCCCGCTCCTAACAGCACAGGAGTAGTCTTTTTGATGAATACTGTGTTTACATGAACGTTTAGTCTCCATGAATAGTTTAAATATTTCACCGAATATAAGGCTACTGATACACAAAATACGTCCAGGCTCTGAGGAAGACGAAATCGCCGACACGTCAGTAATCGACCAACAACACGAACAGCAACAACAAGAACAACAACAACAACAATGACAACGAAGACCTATACCAACCTAGCGTCATTTCAACAAGATCAGTTTATAAGACCATATAAATAAATATATCAACTGTTTACGCCAAGGTTCATAGAAAGCCGGTCTTTTGAATTAATAAATCTTTGCAAAAAAGTTATACCACGGTTATGAAAACCATTGAAACTACTAAACACTTAACTAATTCTGTTTCTCTTTCTAGCGGCAACCTTACATCGCTTATATTTTTCCTGCCGATTATGCCGTAGTATTCGAATGTTCTAGATAGTGCAAGGAATACCTGGAAATCTCTAGCACTAACGATATCCTTCGCATTTTTGTTACAAATAATTGTGTATTTATTCCTAGCACTTCGTGCAGGTCTAAAATTTTTATATGTTTGTCAGAATTTCTTCTTAAACAGACAAGGTAACAACTGTGAAACGAATACCTGCGGTCCTGTGGGGGGCGAAGATCTGCACGCCATTTCCGACGCTCAGATCCTTTATATGGACTTCAATACAGTGAAGCATTTGAGCAGCTGCCTTTCAAGCAATGTTTTAACAGCTAGAAGCTCTTCTGCATAGAAGTTTTGTGCATGTTTGTCGACGATCCCATAAAACACTTGTTTGCTGGAAGTTCTGCAGTGTGGCGTATTTTGATGCAGTAGTCGTCAAACTTGCACAAGAAAAAAGAATTCACAGCTATTTTGAGGGTTAAGGAAGGAAGAAAGCCTTACCGATGTATCGAGCAGTGCTGCTATCCTCCCAGACAAATCTAGCAACAATTTGCTGACCGCGGGGTATCAAAGGCTTGGTGGCACAGAGATGGATCGCATGTGTGTTACAAGGCACCTCCTACCACTGCACCACACGCTTCCTTCTCACTGGTAGTACTTACGAAATATCCTTTTATTCCTCATTAAAATTCCATATATACATGCTACAGAAAAAAACGAAATAAGAATGCCAAATGAATATATTAAAGCAGCAAAAATGGCCTGGATAGATTTTAGAAGTAGTTGGCAATAACTCTCGTACAAGACTTGGTGATTTTGTTCATTTCGAATCCCTTGGAACATCTTCGGACACCTTTCCTCAGGTTCTATACCCAGCGCATTGCTTCCTTCCTGGCTTTCACAGGTTTTTTATGAATTAGGTCTCCTTCCGGTTTACACACAGCAGTCGGATCTTTTTTCACCATTCGCCGAGCTCACTGAACATCTCTTCTACTTTGCTGGTGCTTCTTGAGAGTATGACGATTTCGTCGGCAAAAGGAAGGTTTGATAGGAATATTTCATGAATACGTACGCCTTTCTCATCCCAATCGAGTGACTTCATTACTCACTGCGGTGCGGACAACTAAAGAACTTTGGCGATATTGTGTCATCCTATCGAACTCCTTTTCCTATGGATGTGGAAAGAGGAAGATGGAAAGGCTTTATTTTCGTAGAGCAGTAACGATAAAGCTAGATAGTAGAGCTGACTGACTTTGCTTACGAACACGTCGGGTCAATGTATAGGTGGTCTTCCTAGGCGGCGCTTGCATTTTTGTGGAGTCCACTATACACTTCGTTTCGTATATTTGCCGTCTGTTCTTCTCGTTATGTGAGCCATGTCATCTGTTTCGCTATCGATGTATATTTTCTTGGATCTTGAAGATGTAACAAATTTCGAAAATGAAAGGTTCGCATTTCGGCTAGATATTGAGAGTGCTGGTTATAATTCAGAGGCCATCGCTCAAGCGCTCTATGAGCAGTGTGGGTGTGGTTGAAGTATTAACACACGTCTCTGCAGCATAACAGAGCGCTGGTAGGAACGCAGAATCGAAAAGGTGAGCGCGGATTTTCGGGTCGTTCCGTTGGTTGGTGGCTTCTTTGAGAGGTCCGAAGGCAGCTTAAACTGCTATTCCTCTTTTATCTAGGTTTTCCTTCAAGTTGTTTTTCATGTTCATTGATCACCCAAGGCATACTTACCGTATGGTCTGTGAAATCAGAGAACCATCAAGTTTGATTTGTACGCCTTCGCACCTATAGGTTTCTCATGAAGTGGGTATCCTTTTTTCCCATTTATGTGCAGCCAGATCTTTCTTTCCGCGTCGTTGGGGTCGTTGATCATTTTTTCTGCTTCGCCAGTACTTCTTGAGAAGACGATGATGTCGTCGGCAAAATGAAGGTTTGTTTAGGAATTTTCCATCAACACGTATACCTTTTTCATCCCAGTCAAGTTAACCCTTTTATTTACTGCCTTTTTCTTTTTAATGGCAGAGTATGTTGCGAAATATAACTCATATATAATGCTGAGATATTTGCAGAACTCCGGGTGTATGCGGTGGGAAACGAACGCGCTCTATTGTCCTTTCCGGGGAGTAGCGCACTTCACCACCACACCATCCGAGTCCTTCGTTTTGCCTGTCTCTCAGCTAGTTCTATTGATCTTTTGCCATCAGCAATCACCCGTCAACAGAATTGATCTGGGGAGCCCAAATCGGCATTGAACCCAGTTAAGTTGAGGCTTAGTTATAATCCCAATCTTAACCCTCTTATGAATGCGTCGTTTTCTTGTTCAGCAATCACGAGGTTTTTAAACAGCATACATTTACTTTCATAAAAAAAACACAACACAATACAACACTAGCTGACGTTCCGGCAGTATCGCCTTCTTCAGAGCCGCTTTTTCGTAACTTCCAATGAGGAAGTTTAGTCGTCAACCATATGCGACTATAATCAGCTGCTCTAAACTTCCTCATTGGAAGTCACGTAAAAAGCGGCTCTGAAGAAGGCGATACTGCCGGAACGTCAGCTAGTGTTGTATTGTATTGTGTTTTTCTATGGAAGTAAATGTATGCTGTTTAAAAACCTCGCTATTGCTGAACAAGAAAACGACGCATTCATATTCCAATGCCGAGGTTAATAGAAAGTCGATCTTGAGAACTATTAACCCTTTTATTTATTGCCTTTTTTTTAATAGCAGGGTATGTTGCGAAATATAAGAACTAGCTGAGAGACAGGCAAAACGAAGGACTCGGATGGTGTGGTGGTGAAGTGCGCTACTCCCCGGAAAGGGCAATAGCGCGCGTTCGTTCCCCACCGCATACACCTACAGCCCGGAGCTTTAGAAATATCTCACGATTGTATACCGATCAAGTTACTTCATTATCAGCTTCATTGCAGCACTGAACAGCGTTGGCGGTACTGCGTCGCCATGTCGAATTTCTTTTCTTAAGGGTATGGTAAGAGGTCGATGGAGAAACCGTATTTTCGTAGTTCAGTTCCGATAACAGTCGGACAGAGTTTCTATACAGGACGGTTCCACTCATTGGTCGACGAGCGCTGATAGGATTGCATTCGTTTTGACAATGTCAAACGCTTTTTCATAGTCGACAAAGATTAGGACTAGAGGCAAGCGGTATTCCCGACAAAGTTCGATGACCCTGGACACGGTTTGGATGTGGTCCATGCAGTAAAATCCTTTTCGAAATCCTGCTTGCTCAACTGGTTGCGCCTCATCCAGTGTCCTTGATATGCGCGAGAGGATACTCTTCGTGAAGAGCTTGTAGAGCACACTCAACAAGCATATGGGATGATAGTTACGAAGATTCCTTCGGTCTCCTTTCTTAGGCAGGATGACTGTGCGCCACGTCCTCCACTGATCTGAAACTTTTCCTCTTGAAAGTAGGGTGTTATATGGTTTGCGAGAAGTACATGCAAATTGTGGATTCCAGCTCTGAGTAGGTCAGCTGTAACCTTATCGTATTCTGGAGCTACGCCTCTTTTAATGCTTTTTACCACAACTCGAACCTCCGTTGGAGAAAATCCAATTGGTTTTTCTCCAGTGGAGATATTAGGGTTCTGGATGGGGACTGTGGAACGGGAAAGGTTGGTGTAAAATATTTCCGCTATTAATTCCATATCATGGCAAGAAGTTTTGACGATTTCATCTTTAATGATGCTGAGATATTTGCAAAAGTCCGGACCGCAGGTGTCTGCGGTGGGGAACGAACGCGCTGTTGTCCTTTTCGGGGAGTAGCGCGTTCACCACCACACCATGTGGGTCCTTCGTTTCGCCTGTCTCTCAGCTAGTATCTCAGCATCATTAAAGTTGTATTTCGCGATATATACCCTACCGTTAAAAAGCGTAGGCAGTAAATAATAAGTTAAAATTGTGAACCCATCTTCGTTTATCAGGCTGACAGCGGAGCATTGTAATTAATCACACATGTACCTATGACACCTTTACAGACTGCTTGTTTTCTCTGCTGCTCCTAGTAGTTTCTCCTGCCTGTACCTATGTAGGTCCTTTTGTAAAGCTGTTCTACAGCTGCCATTTATTACTAGCTGCATTAAATGTGTTGCAACAGGACCAAGGAATGGGGCAAATTACTACTACACTTCCTTCTCGTGTTCAATGACATGAGTTCTTCTCCTGCTGAATCGAATCTTTGCGCTAAGGAGACGTTGGTAACCAGAATGGAAGGACGGAACTACCGATGGGTCAAGTGGGTACCATCTACTTTTAGTCGGAATGTGGTCGATCTCCACATGAGTCGTGCCTTTAAAAAGCTCCCATGTGCAGTTGATGCTTTCTTTTTCTGGAAAAACGAGTTTCCATCGAAGAGACGTGCTGCACAAAGGAGTGCGGCGAGCCGGTTTCCGCACTCCTTTCTTCTAACGTAAAATTTTTGATCCTGTATTCGCTCTCGTTGGCCTTTTCTGTTCTGGCATTAAAGTCTCCGACAACAAATTTATAGTATGTTTTATTATTACGGATAACTTCCTCCGAGTAATAGTAGAGTGCATCTAATTCGTAATCATCAGCTGCACTGCTGTGTGAGCAAAAATTGATGATTATGATCTTCTAATGACGCGCCAGCTGAAGACGGAAAATGGTTATGCGAGCGGAAAGGAACTCGTATGTTTCGACAAGATGGACGAGGGATCGGTGCACGACAAAGCCTACGCCGCGGACATTTCGTGAAGGGACTTTTCTCACGGATGGCAAGGTGCCAAAGACAACTTTTGGAAGTAGAGATCGAAGTGTTCACCGTTTGAAATAGAAGCTCGATATGGAAAAATAATTGTGTTCTAGTCGAATTAATACTTGGCCTTCTTTTCTTTGGTGAGAAAACTTAGTGGTTACCTCGTTACATGCATTGTCTTGATTGTGTTAGTGCGTTTTGGCAAATAAAATTCCAAATGACAGAGATTTTCGCATCACATAATAACGATATCAAATGTTAATATCCATCCCTTCGAGTTCATTGGCCTTTATATGAACACGACGAACACAACCAACGGCTCTGCTGTGCATGAAGTGCTCGAACTCTCTGCTCATCAAAAAGGGACAATGGTCATACGAAACTTCGCAGTTCACAAACTCACGGCTGTTTTAAAGGAGTGCTTTAATTGCGCAAACATTTAATGGTATAGGAATTTCGCACAGATTAGAAGGTTAGCAATGAGACAACGAATGGCATGAAGCCTTACCATTGAATTTGTGTCTACTGTGTGTGGACCAGTAATCAATCCCCGCCCAATACTCTACTGTAGTTGTATATTAGATGAATGGTTTGCCATCTGTTTACACGAGGAGATGGACAAATGCTTTGAGTTACTGAACGGACGGTGATGGCATGTGAAATTCACTCGAGAGGAACCAATGGAGAACTGGCCTCCATTTCTGAATCTTCGAACTCACCCATCTGAAAATGCGCGCGCTACGTTGTGGTGCCGACATCCAAGTAGCAAAACATACTGGTTAATTATCTCTCATCTCACCCCTCTCACAAAAACCGGAAAACGTATGTGAGACATGTTTCAAACAGCCATCGTTGTGTTCACAGGAAGAGAGCACAAGGAGGAATCACTGAATTTGGAGCGGCAATTAACCACTTTCGAGGGCCAGGAAACTGTAGCTGCTCGGGATAGGTTTAGAGGAAGAACTATGCTCTAAAAGATATGCCTAACGAAAATAAGGTCTCGTCAATACTAACCCTATTTCAGAAGAAATACGTGCAGCTGCAAATAACTGCATTAAAAGGGCTGAACTAGAGAAATCGGAGGCACTGACTGAAATACTGCCGAATACTCTAGGAGGCTGGCCAATTAAGAACTAGCTGTGTGAGATTGTCTATGCGCAACGAAATAGTGAATAACCGTAACCGTAGAGATGGTGATTGGAATTGGAGTTCAGGAAAGGTTTTTTGATCTCTCTCAAAGCGTGAGAGACGAATAAATTTGTGAAACTGGTAGAGCACTATGCCTCCATATAAATACAATTCCAGTCGTTAACTTGAAGTTAGACCAAATACTCCACTTAATACGCAGTGGATAAAGTGACATATCGGCGTGGATCTTGAAATAGAGACTGCCATCCATGAACAGGATTCGATACGTTAAGTACGCAAAACCCAAGAATTAGCCTCAAGAAAAGCCTTGTAGCAACGCGTGATCCCTGACGCTATCTGAGACTGATATTTTAATATGTTGGAAAGGCGTTACCCATCTATGTGAGCTCTTTTCAGTTACACTCCACTTGGAATAATCAGTGAAAGACTTTCTTCAGTAGCAGATGCGAAAAGAATTTAATCTTTGTGATTTTTCCGGTGATATTATGGAGACGTTTGGATGATAAGATTGCAATCAGTCTCACCTTTCCAGGCTCTGAAGAGTGCAAAATCCGTCGAAACATTGGCCATCGTGAATACTTACTTGATACTTCAACGGCCCGTCCGTCCTCACTGGGTTGTGCTGGCTCCAGCATAATGTCAATATTTCGGTTTTTGTTGACTCAGCCATTGTGTTTTTCTGGAGCTTCGAGGTAAGCCTGGCCAAATCCTGCTCAAGTCGTCACCACAACAAGCAGTCGCCGCCTTTGTGAATCGGAGGGATATTTGCCACCATGCGACTAGTTTGGTACCAGGACGGTGACAGATGCTGGTATTGCTTTACTCTTTGCTGGCATTTCTGGTGGAAAAGCCGCACTCCTCAGCTTGGGAGAACCTGCCATGGGATGAATCCTCTGCTGTACATCGCAGTCTGACACCTAGGAACACCTCCCAGCCACGATGAGGCGGTGAACCGTTGGGAGGCCATCGTGAACAGGGAGTGTAATGACAACTTAACTTCTATTCATGGAAAAGACAGCGAATTATTGTTTTGTAAGAAATTGTAGTGAGTAGAGATTTTCTGGTAGGTGTGGGTTGTTCCTATTTATGGAAATATCTTGTGTCTGTTCACTTATTTATGATGTTCGATCTTCGTAATGATACATTACGCGCAAACTGCCAATGAATGACCATGTTTCTAAATAATAAATCATATTTCTGAATAGTTTGCTACTTTATTTTACCAATAAGGCTTTTCTATGTGTCGAACTTCAATGGTCAAGTGCACTCGAAACATCGTTGTAACCTCCTAACATCAACAGTATTGAATCGTTTCAATGAAAGTAGAACAGGGCTGGTCTGTAGTACGCAACTACAATTAAATAATGATAGGATAATGCATTATTTCAAACCGTCAAAATGTATTATATAGCTTTAATCGGACTGTACCTAAGGCCACATGCTTATTGAATAAGCAGCTGAATATAAGGAAATGGAACAGAAACCCAACGCAGCATAGCAAATGGCAGAAAGAAAGTGTGTTGTTGTCCTTGTTGAATTGTTTTTTCTGTGAGAGTTGTGTTAATGATCACTACAGGACATGAAGCTCATATAGAACAGATTGAGGAGGTATATGAGAAGCATAAAATAAAATTCTTCTTTAGACAGCCTTTCTTTAAACAACGCGCCAGGAGTGGATGCCGTGCAAAACCTTGCGCTTCAGGGTAGATTTATTGAACAACTGTTGAAGAGAAAGTT
This sequence comes from Angiostrongylus costaricensis, assembly GCA_900624975.1. NCBI lineage: Eukaryota > Metazoa > Nematoda > Chromadorea > Rhabditida > Metastrongylidae > Angiostrongylus > Angiostrongylus costaricensis. The sequence goes on from UYYA01003866.1 coordinate 215,856, forward strand.
CTCAATATAACAAATAGTGCAGAATAGGTAGCCTTCAGATGAACAATTTATCATCAATGAGTAAACAGTCAAGAGCCATTCTAAGACGCTTTCCACAACAAACGTTTTTTGACTTGTGTTAACATTTTAATGTAACATTTTAATTAACTGGTCAATTAGCATACAATACTGGACCTAAAAAGGTATTAAAGCATTTAACAATGGGACACAGACTGATTGCTACAGTGGTAGAGATGGCATCCAGTATGAGAAAGGGTATGATCTGATCCCTCCTTCATGCCGCTCACTCTCTCGGCGGCGGGAAATTGCTACCAGACATGTGCGACGTAAGCGACTCCTTGTAACGATCATATGGGAGCATCCTAGTCCTGCTTTGCCAATCTTTCAGGGAGAATCGTAAAAATTTGGTCTTCTCTTCACTTAGTGCACAGCTCCTCAAAATCATTCCAGTCCAAAACACATTTATTGATTTAAAATCGCTTTCGCAGTCACTGTTTATAAGTAGTTCCTATGTAGATTTTATTTTTACTCGTTTTTTCAGAATTTTTAATTTTTTCGGAATCGATAGTCAAGACGAGAGGGTTCGGAAATTATGGAACGGGTAAACTCAGGATTCCGAAAACCCTGTATGATCTTGCCTCGACGGGTTCCAGCAGAGTTATCGCTGGTCCTGTTTCATTTTTGGACTATGGTTTGCTGGTAAAAAAAATGTTGTCCGGTTAAAACACATTCCATTAAAGATCCACAAAAAATTATGTAGCAGACCATTATAATACTTCACCTCCGTTCAGCCCAGCTCCATAAAACAAAGGAATAAGAAGCAGCACACTGTTCTTTCTTTGACTACAAGCACCCAGCTAATTTGCATGTGTAGTTGGTTAGGTCGTACAACATCCTTCGGTCACAATGGAAGCGCTTCATTTTATAAGTTCTTTGCCTCGCAGGAATGGAAGATTGGAAAATGCCGACAAAATATTCACTCTCATGTGGCACCCTAAGTAATCGGCATCCTTCATCATTTTCTGCATTTTCCACTATCATTTTTGTTAACAATAAACATTAGAAGGTTGGTGTTTTTAACAGCAATTTTCTAATCCGAAATTTCGATCACAAAGTAGTTGTGAACTCAGAGGCAATACGATTTAGCTTGAGCATGTGATCTTTAGAAAAATGTTTTCGCTGAGTCTTGCTGATAATGAGGAACTGATAGAAAATGGTCATCTGATCAGATTTTGTTGCTTGCGGAGCTATGGTGAAACATCCTAGCCCAAACTGTAATACCGAATGGCTTTCTTTAAGGCAAGAAACTTTGCCGATTTTAAATAAAACTATTTAAAACTCTCTACCCAGTGGATTGCTTCACTGATGTAGACCAGAATAAATCTTTGTATTGAATTATCGCCTACCTTCGAAGGATTAAGTACACAAATCTATGGAAGGCCACAACAGTAAAGAGAAGATCTGTCAGCGTTGACTTTAAGACAGCGCCAACTCGCTCACACACTCGTTTAATGGAGGTAGCGTTGAATAGGCATAAGATTCCCTACGAGTCATCAAGTTTCAAACGGCCGTCAGTGCAATTCTTAGCTTTTTTATCCGACATGAAATCGAAACTACATGACGACTCTATGTCGAAGACACTTGGTAAATATGGCAGATAAGTAAATAAGGACTTAGTCCATGGTTCGAGAATAGATTTTGTACTCTAGCGATATTTCTGCAAATCCTTTATTGTCAGCAAAATAATTTGGCATACAAAAATGTTAGAAGCAAAGATTATCGTGAGCTAATCAATATAACGATAAGTGATTCTTGACTCCATCGTACCCTCCCTGTTAAATCGAATCACAGGCAGTGGATTGACACTAGAGACAGTAGGACCTACACTGCCCAACTGCGAGCAAAAACTGGAAGAATAATTTATAAACTTCCGACGAAACTCAATAATGTTCCTATTTATGCTTACCGGTAACCCGTCAGCTTCTGATCTTTTTGAACTTTGATCTCAATTCCTCCTCTTGTACATCCAGGTCTGTAGTAACCAGGAGAGATCCACTGAAGATGTACCTCAAATTTCTTTCCATCGGGTGCCTTAACGTAAGAACAACTCGGCTTTAACGACAATGATGATTCGGCCTATCTTACCGAAATCATGTAACTGCAAAACTCAAATTGATCTCTGAGATCGGACCCAAAACCTAGACTGCCATTTACTGTTTGCATTTCACCTGCCGCCACGAGGTCTTCCCCACATCCTGGTGGCTGAGATGATTTTTTTCCTTTCTGTTGAGTATATGTTTATCTGCAGCGCTTGCTCTTACCCGCCGATCACACAAAGGACCACCGTATCCACTTGGACAAATGCAAATGGAACAGTTTCGAGGGTGAGGAAATACTTCGTTCATACATGTGGCGGAAGTGGATTTGTTACATTTAGCTAGCGAATTAGAATTTAATTTATAAGCGTTATGGAGTTCTAATGAAAGCTATTTCAAGTCTCACCGTTGCATCCATAGTGCTCGTTGATGACGAAGATATCCGAGAACGATATCAAGTCAGATCCCATTGTCTTCTGATAATTCGCATCAGTTGCAATTATGGTGAGCCGTTGATTAATAGAACAACTTAAGAAAACAACACTGGTAACAAATATGGTCAAAAATTAACGGGACTTAGTGCAAACCATCGCTCATCGTAGTGCATGATACTGCCGTAGTCGTAGGCCACTCCATACTCCATAGAGATCGCTGTGGTTCTCGCTGATTTTTTCGAAGTTGTCATTACTATTTTTCTAAACCAATATTTTGAATCTGCATAAAGACATTCAGGACTTTATAAGGCTTAAGTACGTTGAGATTTTCTGTTATGATTCTAATGTAATCGTCTCGAACAAATCGACACATTGTGTGGAAGAGTCCGAGAACATGGCCAATCTCATGCACAGCTGCGCCCTCCTAAAATATCGGCCTTGTTTTGTGACAAACAAATGAATCCATACTTTCTGAACATTAGAAGATGTCGATCTTTTTTGTTTGTCATATTAAGTACGTCATACCGTCACAGTTTCACTAAGCGAGAGGAATTGTTCGCCGCCCATTCGTCCAATGGCCGACCAGGAACCACCTTCTTTGATTACGACCACCTTGTCCGTAGCTGCAAATGGTTTGAGTTGAAGAGACGATCTCTTTGGTCGTCCACAACGAACCGTCTTTGTCTTCTACAAAGTCGATGCATGTAGAGTCCTTCCATACCTTCATACCCATTTTAAAAACTTTTTGTACGATCTGGTCTGGAACATTTAGATTAGAAGCCTAAATCATATACAACACACCAGTTAGTAGGCATTCATACAGGGAACTAGTAGCAAAGTAAATGACCTTATCTCATAGTTTTATCAACCTTTAAGCTTTCGCTTTTTGGTTCTCTTCTTCGCTCTCACGCTTTTGTTTTTCGCATAATTACTATGTTAACCTCCCTAATCTTTGACTTCCGCTTCGTTATCGTTATGCCACTGGCATTCGACAATTCGCCAATACGATTACTATTCCCATTATTACTACTTCACCACTATTCATGATCGTCGTAAAATCAGCAAGTAGAAACATATTTCCTAGAGGATGCGAGACAATGAAGCGAATAGTGGAGTTTTAGCGCAGAGCAACATGCTGACACGGGTCGTGCAAAATAAAACATCACAATAATGTGCATGATCATGATGGTTATTAAAATTATTAGTTCCGCTTGTTGGAAGTATTTAGTCGTAATGCTGTTTAAGAACCATGTTAAAGAGAGACACAAGAAGGTGTTCGCAGCTAATTAGTTAGAGAGGAACAAATCCTTCCGAGACTAGCCTGACGTGTTGAACACATAGAAGACACCGTTTTGCCATGTTCTATTCGCATATCTACCGTCCTTCAACACTTGCCTCTTTGCACGAGAGCCGCTTACCGCTTCCTCGTTTTGTTCCCTAAAAGCATCTCGCCGTTACGCTTTGGGATTGTCCCACCTCAACATTGTTGTTATAAATTACTTCCACGGCAAAGTGTTACTCTCAAACAGAACTCACCCTCTGCCTTCCTCAGAATTGGTCTTCGAAATCGCTTTTTCCAGACTTCGGCTGCTGTTATTCTTCTTCGACGAGATCTCCTGCACATTGAGTGAGGCTATTTCTTTAGAAATTATAGAAGACAAAACGTGGAAAAGAATATGAGTGCGACACTTTTGTTTTCGGCTAATTTCTTTTTGCTACTGTTTAGACGACAAAAACTGCTTCAAAAGTAAACGTCTAGGATAAGTTCGGTCTAGAAGTGTAGTGTTCTGATGATACAAGGTCCTAATTCAATTGTCACCTTAAGCTTAGGCAATTCCCTGTTAATGGTCAACTGAGCAACTTGGCGAACATTGACCATCCTTGCTTCAGCGATGGCAACTGTTTGGTCACATTCTGTTACTGTCGTAAAGGCAGCCATTAGCAGAATCATTGCCATCTCTAAATATGCTGATTTCAATAAATGTTGTACTGGAAAGAATTACGGCAGAAATTTCCCAGTGTTGACAAATTCTTAACACCATAGCCTTTACAGTAAATCACGTTTCGCATCTCACAAACGAACAAATATGAGCCAAAACTTTTGGAAAATATTTCATAGATACCCACAAAGGCGTTGTACTGGTATGACTGCGACTGCAGTTGGAACTGATGACACTTCCCTAACAAATTCTCTTCGGTTTTCATGAGGGGAATCTTGCATCGCTTTTATTTTTCTTGCTAGTTGCTTCCCAATTCGAGTGTAGTACTCGAATGTTCGAACGCTCCGGATAATACAAGAACTTCAGAAAATTTCTGCAAGATTTTCAAAGATTTTTCGCTTCTTACTGCAAATAATTGTTTACTCTTACGGGCTCTCAATAGTTCGAAAGTTCTGGTCCAAGACTTTTAGCGCTTTGGTCGTAATCTCAGTGTGTTAACTTTGCCTATATTTATCATGGCATGTTACTGTGTGAATTGCAGCCATTGAAATTCTGAGATATGAGCAAAACTTAGTTCCTCTGCTTTGCTTCGAACCTGTGATTACTTTTACCGCGGTCTCACCTGCGATCTATCACACAAACCGAGGCCCATCTTTCGCCTTTTTCTCAGGTAGCCTTACTTCTACTATCGATTTTTCAGCAATCGCTTGTCAACGGGAGTGAGACGGTGGAAACACACCGGCGTTGAACATATTTAAACTGAAGCTGATAGAGTAATAAACTTTTGAGAGAAAGACAAAGTAATGGTCCCGGTTACTGTGCTGGAGAGCACGTGAGACCCTAGTATGGGCAAACCCGTTTTCGAGGTGCGCTCCGAGTTTGCCCATGTTTCTAGCTGACTTCATAGTGAAGTCACAAAATAAGAGTGAAGAAACGAATACCTGCTGCCTATGCAGATCAGGAAGTGTGTGTAATTTACGGCACTGACTATCGTTTATATGGAATTCAAAAGCACTAAGAATTTGTTCACCTGCTTCGCAAATAACTTTTTAAATATTAAAAACCTTCTCTGTAACGATTCTCTGCATGTTTGTCTAACGATCCGGCAAAGCACCTGCTTTCGTTGAATGTTCCTGAAATGTGTTACAGCAATCGTCGAATACCATCAGTTGAATGCAAGATGGAAGGGCTCTTTACCTGAAGGCTTTCCACCGATTCAAAATGTGAGAAAATACCTCTTGCTTAATAAATTTCTCTTGGTTAAGCAATTCCTTTGTGAGTCTCAAATTTTGCACGCTACCAGTTATTTTTGTACGTCCTCGTTTGCCGTTTTCATACTGCAATTTCACCTTTCACTTACACTGTGGTCTGATAAAGACTATGAGAGTTCTCATCATGACAGGACTGTAGAAGAGAATTTGACTTTTTGTTTGGTATTTGTCTTATTATTAACTCTTTGTGGTCGTTCGATTAGCTATCCAGTAAATGAACATGGTACAGCAAGAAAATGGTGGGCCCTAATACTGACACCATGGTGTCCTTAGGGTCACTTGATATAATCCGCCGCAGCCACTGTAGCGTCCATACGGGGCAGAATGGGTTAACTGTGTTTTGCATTTAATATCTACATATAACTGAACCCTCCCAACGGTTTACCGCCTCATCGTGACTGGTAGGTGTTTCTGGGTGTCGGGCTGCGGTTTACATCGGCAGGATTCATCCTCCCAGCAAGATCTCCCACGCTGATGAGTCCACCGTTTCCGGCAGGAAGCCAAGTTAAGAGTCAGCGAATAAGAGGACCCACCACCGTTCTTTTATCAAACTACTCGTATGGTGGCAAATTTCAATCTGATTCACAAAGTCGGCGGCTGCATGTCACTTCACACAAACGACGAAGCACCTGCGAACACATTCTTTAAAATAAAGATCGTATCTATGTGCTATATCAGAGCAACAAAACGGAAGTTTGTCTCATGGTTTCACCTGCTTCTGAAAGAAGCAAAAATCGGTTTTGGTCCACAACTAATCTCGTTCACCTCCTGGAGACTCGACACGTTACTTCGCTAGTAACCGGCATGAAATCTCTCTATCAAGCAGGCTCCTCTTGCTACTAAACTACATACAACTTCATTTGAGGTGGTGTATTTCTCAAACTGCTTGGTGTATTATGTAGCTTTTATAAGAGTATTCCGGACAAAAATTCTTTACTTGAAAGGCAGTTCAATATAAAAAGTCTGGTGGAAAGCCTTAGGTGACAGAAAAGACTGCTGCGAAGGGAATGCGTAGTAATCTACGCTTTTAATACACCTCAATTCTGAGGGTTGTGTACTTATAGTTGACACAATACACGGAACTCAGATAGAACAGGTAGCGAAGGTATTTGATAAGTGCAAAATACAACGCTTCCTAAGGAGACCCCATCTTCAATTGTTTTCAAAATGGACAGTCTGCACATCGTTACTCCTCATGGACGATTTGTTAAACATTTATTTATGTGATCTTATAAACAGATCTTCTTAAGCTGACGCGAGGTTGGTACAGATCTTCGTTGTCGTTGTCGTTGTTTTTGATGCTATTGATCGATGGCTGACGTTTCGGCGACTTCGCCTTCCTCAGAGCCTGGACGTACTTTATGTTAGAACACTTTTTATTATTCGGTGGAAAAGAAGTTTAAAGTATTAATGAAGATCAAACTTTCAAACAGACGCCATATTGAACAGAAAGGCCACTCACCGTGATGTTACGTGCTGGACTGGCCCACACGTAGTTCACGCGAGCAAGACACGCCCCGGGGTCAAAATATCATTTTGAAATAGGGCACCAGGTCACGCGTGATAGTGAGGCATTCGTCCTTCCGGTTCATCTTTGGATTTTTGAAATTTATCCAAAACGCCTCAAGAGTTTTGCGCGTTGATGTTTTCGATTCCCGCGCTAGGATCCGCACATTCACTTCAAAATCATCGCCGTTGTGCTTTTGTGCCCTATGTGTACCTAAAAGGGTGTTTAAACGGATTTTCGTTTTTCCATCCAGATGTTCTTTTATGCGGACACAAAGTGGTCTACCCGTTTCCCCGATATATTCCTCGCCGCATGCATTACACGAGATCAAGTATATTATACCTAAACTCATGCAATCCCCGTCTCTCCCGTTAGGACAGATCATACAGTTCTCTGAGCTGCACAAACNTTTTTATTATTCGGTGGAAAAGAAGTTTAAAGTATTAATGAAGATCAAACTTTCAAACAGACGCCATATTGAACAGAAAGGCCACTCACCGTGATGTTACGTGCTGGACTGGCCCACACGTAGTTCACGCGAGCAAGACACGCCCCGGGGTCAAAATATCATTTTGAAATAGGGCACCAGGTCACGCGTGATAGTGAGGCATTCGTCCTTCCGGTTCATCTTTGGATTTTTGAAATTTATCCAAAACGCCTCAAGAGTTTTGCGCGTTGATGTTTTCGATTCCCGCGCTAGGATCCGCACATTCACTTCAAAATCATCGCCGTTGTGCTTTTGTGCCCTATGTGTACCTAAAAGGGTGTTTAAACGGATTTTCGTTTTTCCATCCAGATGTTCTTTTATGCGGACACAAAGTGGTCTACCCGTTTCCCCGATATATTCCTCGCCGCATGCATTACACGAGATCAAGTATATTATACCTAAACTCATGCAATCCCCGTCTCTCCCGTTAGGACAGATCATACAGTTCTCTGAGCTGCACAAACGATCATAAAGGCGGTTTCGAACTAACTGGCGGCGTAGGGTATTGGGTGGAATGTCAATAATCGTTACATAATTTTCAAGACCACTTTTTCTTAAGCACTTTTTAATGGCGTGACTTACTTCATTTGATATGAAGGGCAGCTTAAAGGGGATCCTACTTTCGTCTGAAATATTATTTTAGGTAACCACCCAACGTTCTCCTCTAAGCCAAGTGGCTTCTACTTCATAGCCATTGGTAATGGCAATTTTTCGTGCCAGGTTTCGCGATTCCTTCCTTTCCTCTTCTCCTGTACACACATTTTTAGCCGTACGGTACATGTTTTTGATAAGTGCTTTTTTCATATGTGAAGGATGAGAGGAGAGGCAGTGAACTGGAATGTTTTTACTACTTGGCTTGCGATACCATTTTGTTGCATAGCCACTTACTGTGAGCTTTATTTGGATGTCTAAGAATGGAAGCCAGTTCTTGGTAGGTTTTTCTCGTGTAAATTTTATATACTCTAACTGTCGGTTTAATAATTTAAAGCACTCATACACCTGTTCTTGTGTGGAACAGACGATGAAGCGGTCGTCTATGTATCGACAGTAGAGTAAGGGTCGGTGATCGAGAACTGGAGCTTCCGTCATAGACACGAAAGCAATGGCAAGGCTTGGTGCTGAACGCTGCCCCATCGCCAACCCTCTAATTTGTGCAAAATATTTTCCGGACCACCTAAAGATTGAACAACTAAGACACTGTTTTAAGGGAGTCATTAGTTGCGCAATTGACAAGCCGTGCATTTTTACTTTCTTCTCATGCTCTACGAGGAACTGGAGAATGACTTGCATTGCGGAGTCATTGGACACGTTGGTATAAAGTGAACTAACATCGAATGACTCAATTATACGCGTGCTGTTTGGTTGTACAGCAATACTAGGGAAAGCGCATATGTACTAAACGATGTTGCTAAATTCGCGTTCACAGTTTTCACTATAGAACCGTCGTAGCCGTCTACCATGGTAAACATTGTCAATATAACATTATTAGCTTTTGGGCTTCCTGGATGGATCGGCTCGTTGACTTTTCGCAGGAAGTTTCTGTTGTTTTGGAAAAAATCCACTGCCATGTCAGTAGAGTTTTTTCCTTATAATGAAAGAAAAGTGGGTACGCTTTAATATTCTCGGTATTCCACGAGAAAATCTTCTCCACCACTATTCCTCATGTCAGGGAGGAAAAACCGAACCTAACCAAGGAAGCCCGATCCTATGCAAATATAAGAGTGACTTTTAAGCACTAGGAAATTTCAAGCAGTTCAGTCGCAGTGGAGGTGAGGCTTGCGCATTGGTCGGAAGTGCCCTGCAGCATACATGTGGTCGTTGGCTCTAGTCCCTCGTCAGCACTCATCAGGCTACCCATCTCTCCAGGGTTGGCAGATATGTACCAAACTTCTCAGGGAGGATACCACCTAGGGACGCATAGGGCACAAAAGCACAACGGCGATGATTTTGAAGTGAATGCGCGGATCCTAGCGCAGGAATCAAAAACATCAACCCGCAAAACTCTTGAGGCGTTTTGGATAAATTTCAAAAATCCAAAGATGAACCGGAAGGACGAATGCCTCACTATCACGCGTGACCTGGCGCCCTATTTCAAAATGATATTTTGACCCTGGGGCGTGTCTTGCTCGCGTGAACTACGTGTGAGCCAGTCCCGCACGTAACATCACTGTGAGTGGCCTTTCTGTTCAATATGGCGTCTATTTGAAAGTTTGATCTTCATTAATACTTTAATCTTCTTTTCCACCGAATAATAAAAAGTATTCTAACATAAGGTACGTCCAGGCTCTGAGGAAGACGAAGTCGCCGAAACGTCAGCCATCGATCAATAACATCAAAAACAACGACAACGAAGATCTGTACCAACCTCGCGTCAGCTTAAGAAGATCAGTTTATAAGATCACATAAATAAATATATCAACTATCTATGCCGAGGTTTATAGAAAGTCGGTCTTTCGAGTACACGTATTCATTTTCAAAGAGCGCGTGTGGCGCAGTGGTCGGGAGCGCCCTGCAACACACACGTGGAATCGTTCCCCGCGCCCGTGGCCCACCAAGCCTTCCATCCCTCTGAGGTAGGTAAATTAGTACCAGACTTGTCTGGGAGGATAGCAGCACTGGCTCGATACATCGGTAAGTCACCGCGAGTCATTGTAAAAGCCAGATATGCATTCAATCACCTCCAAGGATGCTTATTGAAGTCGAATGCATGGCGCATCCCTTAGAGATTGATTAACGACGAGAACTTTATCCTTTATTCACTTTTAAAGGAACTTCCAATGAATGTTTAGGCAACGGAAGATCCGTTTCATTTTCCCTTGACTTTGACAACGCAGAAATTTCGCGAAAAATTCTTAAATCGAGAGATTCAAGTGATCGTAGGGAGCAAATGTGCTTTACTCGAAGAAATGTGATGTGCTCCTTTGTAAAAATCGACGTAATTGCAAAGACGTGTTTCTAAATTTGCAGCTCTTTGCGAAGGGTGTGTTTTCTGTCGTGTGGGTGGGACCTTGTTTAACTAAGACCTGATGCAACGGTCTCCCACATGGTCCCTTTTCAAGTAGTGAGTTCAGAAAATGATATGGGAATCCCAAGAAATTGGAGCAGAACTCTGTCACTTCCATATCATAGTGGATAGTTGGAATCCATCTTTCTCTCAGTGTGATAAGAAAAAGATAAAGCTCTCGGCGTTAGTCCCTGATGAATGCGCTATGTAGTCAACTTCATTATGCATGGTTAGCCGTGACTGAATCTATATTAGGCTTATAGAGTGACTTAACGGTAGCCTACCGATGTACTTAGTCAGTGTTGCTATCCTTTCAGAGAAGTCTGGAACCAATTTGCCGACTCCAAAGGAATGGAAAGTTTAGTGAGCCTAGTGCGTGGGATCGAATCCATGTGTTTCAAGAGCACTGCGCTACGGGCGCCTTTTTTCAACATTATATTGATAACAGTGATAGCAGAACATTGTATCTGTAAAGATTACGATGGCATCTCTCTAGATATACTCCATGGGAGGCTTGCATCAGTCTTTTACCTCCCGCACTGTTGCAAATACACCCGAAAATCTCTTCTGTACCTGTTATTTATCAATAAACGTGTGAGCCGTATCACAGTCTTATCCAGCAGTTTTCCTTCCTAACATTTAGTCTGGTCATCCTCAATTTCCAAGTGATCTATGTTAGTATCCCACCAAGAATGTTCTCGTCATACTCGGCTTGAGAGCAGTTTCTTGTTGCTTGCGGCTGAATCAGATCGTCGGAGAGAGAAAATACGGTGACGCAGACTTTGATTTCTAATAGTTCGAGCTCATTCAATATGGGTTACATTGGCATAAGCTAGACGTTGGCTTGGATCGAAATTTGACATTCAAAATTGTGAGGAGGTAAACAACTGAACACCATTTTCATAGAACAAATTGGATGAAGAAGTAGACACGTCTCCAACCATTTGCTGAATTTTGTAGAAAATATTTTAAAAATACGGCTAAATTTACATTTCACACATCCACGGTTTATCAAAACTCAAGCTTTAGCAATTATGCAAGTTAGCTTCCACGTCACAGCAAAAAGTGCAGAGCTGTTTTTCACCTGACCACAATTCTTTTAGGATCATCTTATTCGATCATATTCAGCTTATCATTCTATTCAATGATATTTGCTTCATCCAGGAGCAGTCAGTCGAATAATCATTCGTTTCGCAGGTATTTTGGTAAAATCCCCATCACAAGGCAGTATATTACCCTCCAGTCTACAAACGCGCGTCAAATGTTTGTGATGGCTACTTGAGAACGTCCTAACCCAGCTATTTCGGGGTGTCAGAAAAATCACGATCAACCACCACTCTACATTAACCCTTCTTTTAAATTTGCTGCCTATTACAATTGATACAACCACAACAATGCTGAGATAGTTGCAAAACTCCGGACTGCAGGTGTCTGCGGTGGCGAACGAACGCGCTATTACCCCTTCCAGAGGCTAACGCGTTCACCACCACACCATGCGAGTCGTTCGTTTGGCCTTTCTCTCAACTAGTTTATCATTCAACATATTAGTCAGTGAGAGAACATGACATAGCCTTAAATTGCAGTCCACAAATGGGGTCGGTGGATGGTAAATGAAACAACAAACGGAATGGCAGCGGTAGGACAAACCCAATATTTGAAAACGAGACATTTGTCTGTATGACTCTGCATATTCCTTCGTTACAAAGTCTCCTTCGAACAAGTGTGCAGGAACCATGTGCATACTTGCCGGTCTCCATTTGTTGTCCTTCACAGTGGCTAAACGGTCCCCTTTTGCGCCTCTGTACGGACCAATTCACCATGACTGTGTATGTCCGCCCTAGTCGCACATCTCATCAATGGCGCGACCTTCCGGTCATGTCGTATCACGGCGCTTTGGACTGGAATCAGCACTATGACTGCGCTCCGCATTCTCTGCGGTTTTAATCCTCGTTTTTAACGTGTGAGAAGCATCAAAGTACGGACGGAATAAAGGAACAACACAAAGGAACTTTCGTATTTTTAGAGGTTATAACTATGAAGGAAATTGCTAGTCTGAAATTTGAGAAATCTCTCTTGGGTCATTATTCTTGTTATTGATTTTCTAAACACGCTAACAACTGGTAAGTCTGGTCTGATCAATTTGTTTTGACAAAAATAACCTTCTGGCCATATCAGAGGAAATCTTGGGAATCGCTCTATTATACTCTGGCGATCGACTTTCAGTGAACCTCGGCATTGTTCAACAAACCAGTGTTTGTTAATGAAGAAACACGAGGTTGTTAATAAAGGCTAAAAGCTCTCTGCGTTGAGCAATCCCTGAGGGATGCGCCATGAATTCGACTTCATTAACTATCGTTGGAGGTGATTGAATGCGTATCTGGTGTTTACAATGATTCGCGGTGGCCCACCGATGTATCGAGCCAGTGCTGCTATCCTCCCAGACAAGTCTGGTACCAATTTGCCCACTCCGGAGAGATGGAAGGCTTGATGGGCATGGGCACCGGGATTGATTCCACGTGCGTGTCGCAGTGGCACTTTCAACGACTGCGCCACACACGCCTCGACGTTATTAATAACAAGATTTATTCAGTACTGGTTGATGTTTCGACAGTTTCCCCTGCCTCAGAGCCTAAAAAGGTTAAGCCGACAAACTCTCTACTCAGCTAAACACTGTCAGAAACCCTTATTCTATTTCATTTTAAATGACCCTTTATCACATCTATGCGAATCCCAGCACCTCTTGCTTTCGATTTGTTTCTTTCGCATTTATCGACCACAAGATCTTTGAACACGTCGCACGTCGATTCGGTTGTTACTGGAGGATTTCATCTTCTTTATGAATGTTATAGATCGATGGTCGGATCGATTCCTTTAGCAATGTTAGAAATAGTCGAGCTAATACGTTTCCAAGTGGAATGCAGGAGAGCGTTGGTGCGGTGGTCAAACTACCGCCTTTGTTTCCTCGTCAACAGCACCATTAACCACTGCCCTTAACCTCATTTTTGACTAATAACCATCTATAGATTTCATGAACTACTCATAGTTGTCGTTACCATAGACATTTGACTTCCGCTGTCTCATTCAATTTCTCGTTTTTGAAAACCCGAGAGGTTTGTCTTGACATGCAGCTCACCCTAACAGTTATTTCCAAAACCTCGTGGCAGAACCCTAAAACCACTCATGACCACTAAAGCCATGCTTATAACATCACTTTGCGATTGTCAAAATAACAAGTGAAGGACACTATTCACACTGACTTCATTTGGTCAAGGCGGATCTACATATGAGTAAGAGCTCCTGTACAGCAGTGATATGTACAACATTCATAGCAGTATTACAAAAATGATAAATCAGATGGACATGGAGAAGCACAGTAATCCACAAAACGCGGTAGCACCATTCCGAGGTTATATCGCTGGTTCACGACTTTCTGACGCATTGGTACTTTTGGACGATAGTAACAATACTGTCACTTTTCTATTTACTGCTTACTCTTTTTTAATGGCACGGTATTAGTTTGACATATAACGATGGTGACGCTGAGATATTTGCAAAACTCTGGATCCCTGATGTCTACAATGGAGATCGAACACACTATTACCCTTTCCAGGTGGTAACGCGTTCACCACCACACCATGCGGGTCCTTTGTTTCGCTTTTCTCTGAGCCGTGTTATTAACAATACTAAATTCGACTACTACATCTAGAACTTACCAAACTTAAGTAATCTTTATGCTTAACAGATTGGAAAAAATACCAGAAACTGATGGAAGTCACAATGAACATTCTCAGTTTCAAAGAGATACAGTAATCAACATTGGTCACCTATTAACGACGAACGAATAAAACTGGAATACGAGGGATGGATAGGAAGGGAATAAAAAAATTATGTAAACATTGTAAACGAGGAAGGAAGCTCCAGTTCTCGATCACCGACCCTTACTCTACTGTCGATACATAGACGACCGCTTGGTTACCTAAAATAATATTTCAGACGAAAGTAGGATCCCCTTTAAGCTGCCCTTCATATCAAATGAAGTAAGTCACGCCATTAAAAAGTGCTTAAGAAAAAGTGGTCTTGAAAATTATGTAACGATTATTGACATTCCACCCAATACCCTACGCCGCCAGTTAGTTCGAAACCGCCTTTATGATCGTTTGTGCAGCTCAGAGAACTGTATGATCTGTCCTAACGGGAGAGACGGGGATTGCATGAGTTTAGGTATAATATACTTGATCTCGTGTAATGCATGCGGCGAGGAATATATCGGGGAAACGGGTAGACCACTTTGTGTCCGCATAAAAGAACATCTGGATGGAAAAACGAAAATCCGTTTAAACACCCTTCTAGGTACACATAGGGCACAAAAGCACAACGGCGATGATTTTGAAGTGAATGTGCGGATCCTAGCGCAGGAATCGAAAACATCAACGCGCAAAACTCTTGAGGCGTTTTGGATAAATTTCAAAAATCCAAAGATGAACCGGAAGGACGAATGCCTCACTATCACGCGTGACCTGGTGCCCTATTTCAAAATGATATTTTGACCCCGGGGCGTGTCTTGCTCGCGTGAACTACGTGTGGGCCAGTCCAGCACGTAACATCACGGTGAGTGGCCTTTCTGTTCAATATGGCGTCTGTTTGAAAGTTTGATCTTCATTAATACTTTAACCTTCTTTTCCACCGAATAATAAAAATATTCTAATATAAAATACGTCCAGGCTCCGAGGAAGGCGAAGTCGCCGAAACGTCGGCCATCGATCAGTAACGTCAAAAACAACGACAACGAAGATCTGTACCAACCTCGCGTCAGCTTAAGAAGATCACAGTTTATAAGATCACATAAATAAATATATCAACTATCTATGCCGAGGTTTATAGAAAGTGGGTCTTTCGAGGATTTGTTAAACAAATGCTGAAGAAAAACTTTTTACTTTAATGTATTTCCGATTGTTGCAAAAGAGCTGGTTCTAACGAAAACAATTTACCATCAGTGGAAAATTAATCGAAAGCCAACCTTAATAAAATGCTATTCAGAACAACACTTTTTTTGATACGTGTCAAAGAATAAAGGATAAAGATCTTGGCGTTGGTCAATCTCTGAGGGATGCGCCGTGCATTCGACTTAAGTATCGTTGGAGGTGTTTGAATGCATATCTGGCCTTTGCAATAACTCGCGATGGCCTACCGATGCATCGAGCCAGTGCTCCTATCCTCGCGGACAAGTCTGGTACCAATTTGCAGAGCTCGGAGGGATGGAAAGCTTAGTGGACCATGAGCGCGGGGATTCATTCCACGTGTGTGTTGCAGTGGCGCCTCCGACCAGGACACCACACGCTCCCTTTGACACGAGTGAGAATTTAAATATAATAATTTAATTAACTGGTCAATTAGCATACTCACCGACTTATGGCTGCTGGGAGGCGCTCGTGGGTGTTGGGCTGCGATGTTCAACGAGCCACGTATGCCCAAAATCCCCAAACTGAGACGGAGTCCGGCGCTTCCTCCAGGAAGCCCAGCTAAGACTAAGCTAATACCAAGATTCACCACCGTCCTTGTATCAAACCAGACGTATGGTTGCAAATCTCACTCTGATTCACAAAGGTGGCGACTGCTTGCGGTGGTGACGACCTGGGGCAGGATTTGGCCAGGTTTACCTTGGTGCAGCAGGAAAACACAATGGCTAAACCTGTAAAACTCCGAAAAATATGTTGGGCAATATGTTGGGGACGCATAGCCACTGAGGACGGGCGGTCCAAGTATCCAAGTAATGCAGTAGGAAAACAAAGTATCAATCTGGTTACATTTTGTTGGTTTTGGGTATTACTGGATGACACCCAGTTCAAACTTCTGTGCTAACTGGCTCTTTCTAGAAAGAATGGATTGCCGATTTAAAGCCACTAAATATAAAAAGCTAAGTCCTAAAGCCGCCGAAAACTAGAATTTTTTAATTTTATTTCCATTAATCAGTCTTCACGTCTACTGTGCGGATTCCAGAACTTCTCACATTCGATTCGTCTCCTTCCACACATTGCCCATGAAGACCTTCTAACTTTACGTGTAGCTTCGGTTGCTTCTTGACGGTTTCCATTTTACCATAAATGTCATAGAATGCTGGTCGAGCAGTTCTTCTTGGTATGCTGAGATAGCCGGACTGGAGCGCTCCCAGTTCTATTGCAGAGAGTGATTTTTCCACCCAAACAGCTCCGGTACCAATTTTCGGCCCCGAAGTGATTGGGGGCCTGGTTAGCCCGTAGCGGAATCGAAGTAGCACCATGCTTGTGATGAAAAACAGCACTACCAATGTGCTGTCTGTCGACGACGCACAAAACTGGAACGACGCAAACGTGAAACACAACTAGCAATAGCTTCCTTAAGCCTCGACGAATTTCCCTATTTATACATGGAAGGACCTGGCTACATCGCTAATGTAATGGGAGAGGTCGTCTACATATCTAAATGTTCCATGGTAGATGTCTCAATACGACGCGTACATCGTTGCTATCTAGAACTCCCAGTTACGGCGAATAACAAATCCAGGTATATGTTCCCACGAAGTCACGTTCTTACACGCCAAGGAATTGAAATAAATTTTAACCCAGTACTAATGCTAAAATATCACATATTCACATGATGAATAGCAAGTGGTAGAGAAACCCACGCTATCAAGGGTTCCGAGACCATACATCTTATGCGAGTCCACATCATTTCCTATACCTCCCCAAAGTCAATCGCTATAAGAGGAATATACTCACAATCAGAAGTCGATGCAATGATTAATCAACTAATGTTTCTGGTGAAACGCCAAGCAAGAAGTAATGTGACAATCAAAGGTGTAATGGGTCATGGCCCGCAGATGGACCATATACGAGTAGGTCGATTGATCACGGATACTCTCAAATCAACTCTCTGCAATCACGCCTAATCTCTAGCATATGGGGCAGCTTTGTTAAACTGGGGAACTATTTCAGCCGGAGTCCTTGGAATTATTACTCTTCTCAAACTTCTATTTTGGATCTTAGAGATATCACTTAACTCGAAGTTGCTATACGATCTCTATGGCAAAGGTTTTAAAATGCTAGCAGCAATATCAAACCGTTTGACAACGTGCATGATATGTAAGAAAACTACATCTGACAACCGTGAACAAAACAACAATCCCGAAGGACAATCACGAGACACTCTCTTACGTAAAGACGGTGCAGAATCATCTAATACCCTTACTCTACAAAAAATCCTTTCCACATCGAGACATTACTCAGCACTAAACACTAACAACGATAAGACACCTTAGATTTAGACAACTAAAATTCGCTATTATTCACTATTTTTTATACTGTATTTCACCACGTGTACTTCATATTCTGTTCCTACATTTTTTACCATACTACACCTATTGTATCCTCTTAGTACTCGTATAACTGCAACAACTCGAATTCAGATAAAGCGACTCTAAAAGACGTCTTTGAAGCATTTATTCTAAAGGTTAACACCACCTTCAAGCTGCTATTCCTTTTAAAACAACGCCATTTACCAACATCCACTACTTCATTCACTTGTCAATATTCTCATCGCCTCACCACTACGCATTCACAACTGCTATGTCCGCAAACTTTGAGCATACTACTGGCATCGCTGTAATCACACGCCAAATGAAAACATGCTAAGAGATCTTCGAGATGTCCGTTTAATAAACCCTACCATCTACCAACAATTCCAGTCGCAGAACGAAAAAATCCAGTGTATTCACGACATAGACACAGCGATCAATCGATTAACAAGGCAAGAAACGCTTACGACACAACTACTACCCGATATAGTAGTTTTATGTGGGGTGGGGAGTAAAGCAACTATTGCGAGAATAGTTACTATTCATTCATCATATCGTAAGTCTGTGGTAATATTAGTAATGTAGTAAATAAACGGTTTTGGTTGACCGATGTCGCGGTTGTCTCAAAATTCTACACGGGATCACACCGTCGCTTCGTGCAGGGTTTCTTCTTTTGGCGGAAAGGAGAAAAAACCGCTAAATATAAAAACGAAGTCCTAGAGCCACCAAAAACTAGAATTTTTAATTTTATTTCCATTAATCAGACTTCACGTCTACTGTGTGGATTCCAGAACTTCTCACATTCGATTCGTCTCCTTCCACACATTGCCCATGAAGATCTTCTAACTTTACGTGTGGCTTCGGTTGCTGCTTGACGGTTTGCATTTTATCTTGAATGTCATAGAATGCTGGTCGAGCAGTTCTTCCTGGTGTGCTAAGATAGCCGAGCTGGTGCGTTCCAAATTGTATTCTAGAGAGTGATTTTTTTCCCCCAAACAACTCCCGTACCAATTATTCGACCCCGGAGTGATGGGAGGCCTGGTTGGCCCGTAGCGGAATTGAACTAGCACCATGCCTGTGGTGAAAAACATCACTACCAATGTGCTATCTGCTTCCGGAACAAGAATTTACTCAATTCATTAGTTGGCTATTGGGAAGATGCCGTTTTCGATAACATTGACGATTAGTACGATTGTCTCATTCAGTATTTTCATATTAACTATGAAAACTGAAAGATCGAAAATCACCAAAAGACGTTAATTTCTAGAAACGTTCGAACTGATAACTCAATATGGTACGAGCTGCGTGCAACCGCCAGCTTACTTCCCAACTTGGAAAAGAATGGGCGCAGGCGATAAAAGAATATCTGAAGGAAAGAAGAGCAGTAGTTCTGAGCGAAATTGCACAAGCTGAGAAAAGCTTTGCGTGAAGCCCACCGATTGTTCGGCAATTAAATAACCAAGATGGTTGCACTCTGAGGCGTATACGAAAGAGTTACAGATTCCATATATCCGCTGGAGAGAATCATTCACAATAACTTCTTGAATCTCTTCAATTGCTACGTTCTCCTGTTCTCATATGAAATAAAGGACGATGGAGAGATCGTCCTTTCGGCTTTATTCTGAAATATGACATGTTATTTTGCCGGTGAAAAATAGAGCAGCACCTGTTACGGATAGGATAAAATATGGAGAGATAAAGAACCTTTCTCTAGTTCTCAACAACACATCTCAGCTGTTCACATATTACCTATGAGAATGCTAGATTCCTATTCCGTGGAAAACCAGCAAGACCATGTAACTTTCCTAGAAAGATGATTTTCATAATGTCGGCAGCAACGACCCAACCTGCTTGCAATGTCACATCTATAAACTTTTCACTCGAGTCACTATACACACGACTGAGAGAACACTGGACGAATGGCAGCTATGAGCGCAAGCAGGGTTTCGAAAACGATTCAACGCGATGGACCACATTTACACGTAAGCAAGGTTAGGCAGGAATGCCAACAGTAGAAGAGCCCTTTTTATCTCTCTTTCATCGATTTAAAGAAAGCTTTCAACTCAGTTGGGAGTGAATCATCTAGACGGCCAGATATTACGGTATAAAGCGACAATCCTCAAACAACAGCTGAACTCACATATGCAACGTAAGAAACCCATCGCTAATGAAGGAGTGAGGAAAAGAATCAAATGCGAGAAGTGGTGCAATCGGCACAGCAGATTTTAAGTCTGTTTACATGAAATGAAATTAGCAAAGCAAAACTTGCATTTTACGAATGTCGATTTCGCCAGTGAACGATTTTACTTTCTTATTTTTGACTAGTATTTATTTATATGATCTCACAAACTAGTCGTGCCTAGCTGATCCAAGGTTGATATAAGTTTTCGTTCTGTTGTTGTTGTTGCTGTTAGTAATTTTAACCTATTATTTACTGCCTACCCTTTTTAACGGCAGGGTATATGTCGCGAAATATAACTTTAACGATGCTGAGACAATTGTAAAACTGCGAACCACGGGTGTATGCGATGGAGAACGAAGGCGTTATTGTCCTTTCCGGGGAGCAACGCGCTCACCACCACACAATGCGGGTCCTTCGTTTATAATAAATTGTATAATAGTAGTAATAATAATAATAGTAATAATAATAATAATAATAGTAATAATAATAGTAATAATAATAATAATAGTAATAATAATAATAATAGTAATAATAAGCTAAAATTGTGATTATAACTGCAGCCTCAGCCTAATTGGGTTCGTTGCCGATTTGCGCTCCCCAGATCATTCCCGTTGACGGGTCATTCCTGATGGCAAAAGATCGATAAAACTAGCTGAGAGACAGGCGAAACGAAGGACCAGCATGGTGTGGTGGTGAGCGCGTTATTCCCCGGAAAGGACAATGGCGCGTTCGTTCCCCACCGCAGACACCTGCGGCCCGGAGTTTTGCAAACATCTCAGCATCATTAAAGTTGCTGCTAGTGTTACTGGTCGATGGCCGACTTTTTGGCAATTTCGCCTTTCTCACAGCCGTGCTGTTACGAGTGCGCGTCAATCCCATTTGTAATAGCGCGGCTCTGAGGAAGGCGAAATCGACAAAATGTCAGCCATCGACGAAACACTAACAACAAAGACGAGACCATCAACAACAACAACAACAACAACAACAACAACAAGGAAAACTTATACCAACCTCGCAACAGCAAAACAAGATCAGTCTATAAAATCATATAAATAAGTATTAGCACTCTTTATGGCGAACTTTGTAGAAAGTCGGTCTTTTTAATTTTGATCAGTAGTTGCGCACTCCTCTCAACAGTTTACCGTCTTATCGTCTGAGAGGTGTTCCTGGCCGTCGAACTGCGATGTACAAGGAAAAAATTCGACCCACCGGCGAAGTCTCCCAAGCTGAGGGTCCGTCAGGAAGCCTAGCTAAGAGTAAATCAATACCAGGATCCGCTACCGTCCTGGTATCAGAGTCTCGTGGTGGCAAATCTCTTTCTGATACACAAGGGCTGCGACTGCTTGTCGTGGTGACGACCTGGGGCAGACATTGGCCAGACTGTCCTTGGGATTCCAGGTGACCACAATGGTATAACCAGCAAATCTCCGAAAAATTGTTATTATGCTGTGACCCCACAACCAGTTAGGATGGGCCGTTCAAGTACTAAGTAAGGAAGAAGGTATCCAGTTGAGCACTCAAGAATTTGGCAGCAAACTGATAGTGTTGCAGTGCCGATAATGACGAACATAATTCTGGTTCGAACCTGCTCTTGACTCTCCAATCCCTTCATTCCTCCGGGATCGGGAATGTGGTGAAGAACTTGTCTGGCAATAGTTTACTCTCTGCAATTTAAGAGGAAACGCTCTATCCCAGCCATGTGAGAACTCCAGAGAAAATCGACTCGAATAGTATTCAAGGACATTCATGAAGAAAGGAAAATGCTCAAGCAGCTGCCGAACCCACATGTAAAAAAAACGTTGAAAGGTCTTCGTCGATGATTGATGCGAGGAAACGGATTGCATTCGAGATTTGGCAACATCTGCATTATAAACATGAAAGGCGGGTTGTGTACCTTTTTTTTCACTTGGTGTTGCGCACTATTGACAGCCTTTGTTTCAAATAGCGCAAGACATCTGGTGTGATGAAATGTCTCGGAGAGCAATTCAGGTTTTAGATTCTAACTGTTGATCGATTATGAAAAACAAGCACGCTTATGGATGAGAAGATGAAAGTGCAGCACGAAAACAGCATACGAGGAAGTTCAAAAATAATTGTAGTGGAATGTTAATTTTGAGACCCATGATGAAATTTGTTGAGAGGCTACTTACAATACATAAGTGGGCGATTCCCGCACCCCAGATTCACTGAGCACTCCATCTCTGCGGAGACGGGAAATTGCTGCTATTCTTATGTGGCAAGATCGCACCACTAATTTGATAGATCGATAGTCTACTGCAAGTTTTCATATAGGATTAGATATGCATGCAATCACCTCTAACGATGCCTAGTGAAGTAGAATGTAAGCCGCATCTACCGGGTATTGACTATCGTCGCAAGTTTAATGCTTTTATTTTTTGATAACAGCTACACTTTAACCAAACCAAACCAATGCCGATTTGTGCTCGCTAAATAACTTCCGTTGATTGGTTTGTGCTGGTAGTACTGATGAAGTTATAAAAATAGGTGAGGAAACGGAAAGGCAAGGGCTTCGGTTGAAGTGGAAGATAGCAGGTATGCCCGCGGTAAGAGTAATCCTGGATTCAAAGCCCAGAGGAGGGACCGGATTTTGCTCATATCTCAGAATTCCTGTTGTTGTTTTTTACATAGTAACTTGTCATAAAAAAACAAGCAAAGCTAAGCCATGGCGATTCAACAAGAGAGTCAAAAATCTTGAACTAGAACTCTCGAACTGTTGAAAATGCGTAGTAGTAGAGAATTATTATTATTCCATTTTGTGATTTAAACCCAGACATCTTTGACATTCATCCATAGATGCTCTGAAATATGTTGCATTATACAGGCTGTTCAAATAATTCAGTAATCCATCCGAGTATTGTGACACATTCGGCAAGAAAAATAAAAGCGATGCAAGATTGTCTCTTGAAAGCCAAAAAGAGTTTCTTAAGAATGTGTTTAGCAGTTCTAAGAGCCATCACATTCATATCAGTACAGCGTTTTGGTGAACATTTACAAAACATTTATTAAAGGTCCTAGCTATTATTTATTGAATTATCAAATGGGAACCGTGGCTTATTGTATTAGCTACGGTGTAAGCAGCTTGCCAGCACTTGCCAATTTCTGCCATAACTCTTTCCAATATAGGATTCAATGAAACCAGTATATTTAGGCATTATACTCATTTTGCCAGTTGCCCTTTCCTCTCCTTCAGTAATGGAATACGACCAAGATGGTACCATCACTAAAGCGAAGAACTTAAATGTTTTTCGAGCGGCTCAGAAGACCAATTAGAGGGAGTTGCGGAAACTTGAGGTGGCAACTTAATTGAGACCTTGTGCCTTCGAACAATCACACTTTTGATCGAAAGCCTTATACGGGATACGGTGGTTCCTTGTGTGATCGGCGGATAAGAATAGTGCTGCATGAGAACACATATTCAAAAAAGTAAAAAATTCATTTCAGCTACCAGGATGTGGGGAAGACCTCGTGGCAACAGATGAGAGACCAGTTGTGAAAGGCAGTCTTGGTTATGGACCCAAACTCAGAGATTAGTTGGATTTCTGCAATTACATGATTTTGGTAAGACTGGGCGATTCAACAACGTCATTAATTCTGATTTGTTCCTACATTAAAACACCCGATGGAAAATGATTGAGGTGCACGTTGAGTGGGTCTCTCTTAGTTATTGCAGAGCCGGTTGTGGAAGAGGAGGAATCGAGATCAAAGCTCAAAAAGATCAGAAGCTCACTGGTTACCGGAAGTGGTCAATAGGAGCATCGTTGAATCCAATCAGAAGTTTATACGTTATTTTTCAGTTTTTGCTCACAGTTGGACAGTGGAAATCCGACTGTCTCCAGTGCCAATCCCTTGCCTGTGATTATATTTAACAGGGAAGGCACGATGCATACAAGATTCGCTTATCGTTACACTGACTAAAAAAAAACAGTGCTTGCTCTTAACCACTGTTCTCACAACTTTCAGTCTTTACCTGATTATTTTGGCGGCAATAAGGGATATGCGAAAATTCATGAACAGACGAAATTCAATCTCGAAATATGAATTAGGTCCCTCTTTATTAAGCAGCCATATTCACCATTCTTTTCGTGTAGAGAGTCATCTCGTAGTTTTGCTTTTTTTCTGGAAGCAAGAAAAGAATAAGAATCGCATTGATCTCCACGGGCCAATCATAATTTAGATTAGTTGCAGTGCATATCCGATGTAGTCTCAGTTGGTGAGCGATTTGGCCAAAGCTTATGTCGAAACTAGCAGAGCTTCTCTCTAATGCTGTATGTATCCATAAACTTATTGTGCAGCCAATTTGTTTACGGAGAAGTGATAATTCGATACAGTGAATATTCCCGACACTAATAGAGTAGTCGACTGAGCAAACAACGTTAGATAATTATATTCAAAATCGGCAATCTGTTCTTTGTAGAAAGAGCCAGTTAGCACAAAAGTTTGAACTGCGTGTCGCCCAGTAGCCCTAAAAGCAAAAAAATGTCACCAGATAGATATTACGTTTTCCTACTGCATTACTTGGAAAATTGGACGGCCCGGCCTCAGTGACTATGCGCTTTCCAGGACCTTCTTCATTTTTTGGCGTTTTGCTGGCTTAGCCATTGTGTTTCTCTGGAATGCCGAGGGCATCTTGGCCAAATGCTGGTCTGGCTTCTCACGACCACTGGTAGTCGTCATAGTGAATCAAAGAAAGATTTGCCACCATGCGACTAGTTCGATACCAGGACGGTGCTGGGTCCTGGGATAGGTTAACGATTAGCGGGGCTTCCTGGTGGAAACGCCGGACTTTTTCCCGGCTCGGGAGATTTTGCCAGGGAAATGAATCCATCCGCTGTAAATCGGGGCCCGACTCCCAGGAGCACCTTCCAGACACGATGAGGTGATAAACCACAGGGACGCGTGGTGCTTTAGAATTGCTATAACTTCAGTGCAATTATGTAGCGCTGTAGTAGTGTGTTTCTCAAATTATTAAGTGCATTATATAGCGTTTACCTGACTATTCCTAACACAATTTCTTCTCTGGAAAAGCTGTTCAATACAAAAGTCCGATGGAAAACCCTACGTGACAAAACAAACTACTGAGAAGGGAACTTCTAATACGCTTCAGCTGTGAGAGTTATGTATTAATAGTTGTCGTAATACATGGAACAGACAGAACAAGTAACAAATGTGTTTGATAAATGCGAAATACAGCACTTCCCGAGGGGACCTATCCTACCAAAAACAGGGGGTTTTTTGACACCTGTTAACCATTAAACGTTATTTAATTAGCTGGTCAATTAGAAGTGATACTAGATCTACCAAGATTTTCAAGTAGCTAAGAATCAAACACAGTGTGATTGGTATAGTGGTGGAGATGTCATTTGGCATAAGCATGGGTCTGGTGCTACCCCACCTCAGGTTCAACAGGCATGTCTCCTCTACTGACCAAGAAAACTGCTACCGGTCATGTGTGAGATCACATCTCTCTCCAGTCTACAACTGACGACTATCTGCGATAATCATATGGTGGCACGATAGTGCTATATCTTCAAGGATAGTCGTGAAAAAAATCGACTTTTCGTCTTTTAGTCCATAGCTGCTCAGAATCCATCTAGTTCAGGACACATTTACTTATTTGCAATCGCTTTCGCAATTACTGTCCATATATTGTTTCCACACAGATTAATTCTTGCGGTTTCTCCCAGAATTTTCGAACATTTTGAGAAACGACTCCGAAACATTCAGAAGTAGCAGAACGAGAACACTCACGATTTTAAATCCCTGTTCGGATCTGGATTTGATGAAAAAGTGTTGCTTAACAGAAAAACCAGAGTTGACATAAGCTCTGGCCAAATCGCACACTAATTAGGGCTACAGAGGTTGCGCCGGA
This sequence comes from Angiostrongylus costaricensis, assembly GCA_900624975.1. Lineage (NCBI taxonomy): Eukaryota > Metazoa > Nematoda > Chromadorea > Rhabditida > Metastrongylidae > Angiostrongylus > Angiostrongylus costaricensis. The sequence goes on from UYYA01003866.1 coordinate 241,997, forward strand.
TGAGCCTTGTAAGTAATCTAAGTAATAATTTTCCACGTGAGCATTAATGCGATTCTTATTATTTTTTCCTTCAAGAAAAAAGCAAGACTACGAGATGACTCTGCGCAGGAGACATCTGATGAATATGGTTGATTAATAAAGAGGAACTTAGTTCATAGTTAGCGAACGAATTTCGTTTGCCCATGAATTTTTTGCATATTCTTTATTGCCGGTAAAATAGTCAGATAGAGATTAAAAATTGTGCGAGCAGTTGTTAAAAGCGAAGATTGTCTTTGCCTATTCAGTGTATGAATGAGTGAACCTTGTATGTATCGTGCCTTCTTTGTTAAAAAGAATTACAGGCGAAGGGTTGGCACCGGAAAAAGGACTTTCGCTGCCCAACTGCGAGCAAAAACTCAAAGAATAACGTATAAACTTTTGGTTGGACTGGATAATGTTCCTATTTACCTCTACCGGTATCCAGTGTGCTTCTGATCTTTTCGAGCTTTGATCTCGTTTCTCCATCTTGCACAACCGCCACTGTGATAACCAGGAGAGACCCACTGAACATATACATTTCGATCTTGTTTCCATCGGTTACCTAATGTAGGAACAACTCTAGTTTAACGACAATGTTGATTGGGTCTATCTTACCGAAATAATTTTATTGCAAAAATCTCACTGATCTCTGAGATTGGATCCAGAACCCAGACTGCCTTTCACAACATGTCTCTCACCTGTCGCCAGGAGCTCTTCCACCTCATGCTAGTTGCTGAAATGGATTTTTTTTCTTTTCGTGCATATGTTCTTGTGTAGTTATTACACGCCGATCACATAAAAAGCAACGGTATCCACTCGGACATATACAAATAAAACAGTTTTGAGAGTACGGAAATCTAACTGCTATAATTCTGAGATATTTGCAAAACTCCGGACCGCAGATGTCGGCGGTGGGGAACGAACGTGCTATTGTCATTCCCGGGGAAAAACGCGTTCACCACCACACTATGCAGGTCCTTCGTTTCGCCTGTCTCTCGGCTAGCTATCAACTCTTTGCCATCAGCAATCACTTGTCAACGGGATTGATCTGGAGTGCCCAAATCGCAAAATACCACGCCGTTAAAAAGAGTAGGCAGTAAATAAAAAGGTTAAGTAAGGAAACCCTTCGTTCGCATACTTGGCGGATGTGGACTGGTTTCATTCAGCTAGCGAATTAGAATTCCGAGTTGCTTCCTGGTCCCAATGGAAAATTACATCAAGACTTACCGTTACATGCGTAGTCCTCGTTGATGACGAATATATCTTTTGTTATTATCCCATCTTATCCTATTTTTGTTCCACTTTCTATCCCAACCATTAACCGGCTCATCGTGGCTGAGAGGTGTTTCTATGCGCCGGGCTGCAGTGTACAGCGAAGGAATCCATCTCTCAGCATGGTCTCCCACGCTGAGAAGAAGTCCGACGTTTCCATTAAGAAGTGCAACATAGATTAAACGTATGCCAGTATCCACTGTCGCCCTGGTGTAAAACTACTAGCACGGTGGCAAATCTCTTTCAGACCCATAAAAACAGCGACTGGCTGTAGTGGTGACGACCTGGGAAAACTTTGGCCAGTCTGTCACCTGTACCTGTACTCCACAACGGCTGAACCACTAATTTTCCGCAAAATGGAAATTATGCTGGGGCCTGCAGAAGCAGTGACAACAGACCATCCAAGCATCCAAGTATTGCACTCTTGAGCATTTATTTCTCGAGTGGTCTGTTCGTAGTATCTCTAGTGATTGCCGTTCGCTTCCTAATCGTTGTAGTACCACTAGCTTTCAGGGATTCACCATTACGATTATTGCTACTATTATTACTAATTCACTGCTATTCATGACGACAACGACATAAGCAAACAAAAACATTTTTCTAACACGATTGGGAGACATCGAAGCGAATAGTGGAGTGTTCGAGCAGCGCAATATGTGGAGACGGGTCGTGGAAAAAAAAGCAGAATCACAATAATCTCGGTAATCAATGTGATTTATAAACCTATTTGCTTCGCTTGCTGAGAGTATTCCACCCAACGGTTTACTGCCTTATCGTGGGTGGAAGGCGTTCCTGGGTGAAGGGGTGTCGGACTGCGATGTACAGCGGGGATTGATCTCTAGCAGGGTCTACCAAGCTGGTTAGGAGTCCGCCGTTTCCATCAAAAAGCTCGACTAACAGTAAACCAGCACCAGGATACGGCACATTCTTGGTATCAAAGTCGCATGGTGGCAAATCTCCTTATGATCCGCAAAGGCTGCGACTGCCTGTGGTGGTGAAGACCTGAGGCAGAATTTGGCCAGGCTCACCTCGGGAGTCGAGGAAACCACGATGACTTAACCACCAAATCTTCGAAAAATGGACATTGTGCTGGTGTCCGCACAACCAGTGGAGAAAGGCAATTTAACCACTAAGTAATTATCAAATAAGTTGAGGGAATTTAGTCGTAGTGTTGCATAAGGACCATACAAAAAAGAGAAGAAAGGCGTTAGTAGTTAATCAATTTAGAGAAGAACAATTATTGTTGGGATTGACCTGTTGTCTTGAACGTATTGAAAACGCCGTTTTGCCATGTCGTATTCGGTTAGCTATCGTCCTTCAACACTTGCCTCATTGCACGACAGCCGCTTACATCTGCCTTGCCTTATCTCCTAAGCAAACTCACCATGACCCTTTGAAAGCAAACACCTCAACATTGATGTAGTTAATAAACTTGTTTCATGAATCTGTTCATATGAGGAATTTCGAGCGCAGGCGAGGCAAGGGATGGGCTTTCTGTCTTTGCTGCGCCGATTCTGCGTGTACTTTCTGCATTTGATAGGTGTATTCATGCACGCGTGTGTGGTTGTGTTCTTGCTTATACGGAATGTTTCCTACAAGTCTATTCTGCCAAAGATCTGCAATCAAGTGACACGGAAGTATACAGGAGGTGATTAGGAGTCTCCTCTAATAAGTTCCATGTCCACTCTAGCAGAAACTGGCAAGTTACCTGTGAGGACATCCAGCCGCCATGTCCACAGCTCAGGAATCCGTACGAGCGTATGAAAAAGCTAAACAACGTAAAAGAAAGCAACCTCATTCTTCTGATCCTAAAAGAACCCCCAGATCGGTAGCGTTGAGTAGGACGAGCATGGAGAGGTTGCTAAGATCTCAGGGCCAATGTAACCTGTCATGATCGCAAAGAACAGAACTGAGGTGACGATCTGTACCTACATTGCACGTACACATGCATTCAAGTCCTCGACAGAAGACTAGCTCAACCGAGCAAAAAGGATAAGGTACAACGTCATCGGCCTGGCCGAGACGAGAAGACACCGGCCTTTCAACGCCGTCTGTGACACCAGAGAAGAACTGTTCCTCCGAGCATGTGGCAGTAGTGGAGATAACGGCGTAGGCGTTCACGTCAACACGAGTTTTCCATGAAGATCGATTCATTCAAACAATTAACAACCCGAATCAGACGTTTACGATTAAAATGCTGTAGATCAATACCTGCTTTGATAATATTCGTCGTTTACGTGTCGACATCAAACTATGACGAAGAAGAAGTCGAAATGTTCTGTATGGACTTGGAGAAGTTCTACAGATAGGACCATGCATTCTTCAAGGTCATCATTGGAAATTTCAACGCCAAGATTGGACTCAAAAAACGTCTGAAGAACGTAACATTGAGATCCACGGATTGCAATGGAACGAACAGGATGAGCGGTTTTCTCAGTTTATCATGATGACCACGACCATCCATAGTAACTCGCAACTCCAGAAGTTCCTCTCTCAACGCTGTGACTGGGAGTCTCCCAGTGGAAAGTAACATAGCGAAATAAACTACATCACAGTAAACTGAAGATTTCACCTAGCCGATGTCGCTCTTGTCTCAAAAATTCTACATGGGATCAGACCAGCGCCTCCTTCTGCACGATTCCATTTCTCGCAGAAAACAGAAAAATCCGCTAAATTGGAAAAACAAGGTCCCAAAACCATTGTAAACTCGGAATTATTCAATTCATTATCTGGCTGTTGGAAAGATACCATTGTTGATAACATCGATGAGGAATGTGATCAGCTCAATCAACATTGTTGCGTAATAGCGCTATGAAAGCTGAGGGTTCGAAAGTCACCAAGAGACGTCTGTCTACAGAAGCACTCGAGCTGATACACCAGCGTGGAATCGTACGGGCTGCAAGCAGCCGCAAACTAACTTGCAAACAATGCAGGCAAGCGATAAAAGAACATTTTAAAGGGATAAGCGAAGCAGTAGTAGCCGAAGCTGCAGAGGCTGCGAAAAGCTTTCGTAAAGCGCAGCTAGTTCTCGCCAATCACAAGGCCAAGGTGATTGCAGTCCGACGCACAGACGGAACAGATGCGGCGTCCAGAAATGCAGTTGAGAAAACCATTCACGAATACCACTCCGATCTCTTCATCGAAATCCCACCATTGAGTTGAACGTCGCCGCTTGTCGTACAGAAATCGACTTCTCATCGCACTTCACATTTCAACAAAGAAAAGGTCGTTTTATTGAGCAGAAAAGGAGCAGGAGGCACTTCAAAACGGTGATTTTTTAACTCGTTTAATTTTTGCGGCACCCAGCAGTCGAGGTTTTTTGTCTTTCCAATGCGATACAAGTGAGTGAAAATTGCTTTTTCGGCTACGGAACGTTGTTCTGCAAGCTCTCGAAGAGTTGTTCGTCTGTTTGCTTCCACTAGGATCCTCAATTCATTGTCTTTAAGCTCATTGAGACGTCCACTGCCTTTCTTATCTTCCTGATCAAAATTGTCAGATCGGAGTTTCTGGAACCATGTTTATACTATTGATTCAAAACTCTGCCTTCACTCCAAACATCATGAATGTTTCAAGTCGTTTCTAACGCACCACTACCGAGTTCGAACTCATAAAAGAAAATCTGAAGAAAATTTGTTTTTCACATCGAAAATTGCAAAGCTCAAAGTTGGTAAAAAAAATTCAAAGAAATGGCACAGAATCAGCTTTGCAATGAAATATAATATTGCAAGGCACAAAGAATATTTTGTTCTTAAAACTCATTAAAGCAAGAAATATTTTAAAACGCTCATGTATTTCCGAAAAACCTATTAATATCTGACTTGTTGCTTTATTCCCTTCTCGTATAACAGCAGTTGCTTAAATCGTTACTATTTCTTTTTACTATTCCATCTTTCTGTACTAATGATTACATCCACCGTTTCTGATGTCGCTTGGCAACGTCGTAGTACGTAAGTATTTCCATTCCATGCTAATGAACTTTGATCGCTGGTGCACAGTCTTGTTAGGCAAGCTATGTGATTTATGCACTTGTTCTTTCTTATTACTTTCTACAAGTGATCATCCGTGTAATAACACGCGATACACGAGGATGTTTACGAGAGCCACCTCCCGCCTGCTGATCTCTGGTTTTGAGGGATTTGGAAACGGTGGCCAATGAATGTTTTCGGTAATAGTGCTGGACCCGTGCTAAATACCGCCTTCTTCAAAAGCATGTTAATCAAAATTCATTTTGCAGAAATAGCGTTATCCAAAGCCAACCGCCTGGTTGCATTCCGTAGATGACTTATCAGTCGCGATCCTTGGCACTGTCAAAGCTTACGTAACTCTCTGTCCTCATCAATCAGGGTAAAGTACGTACCGCTACAAAGGTGATCTCTAGCTCGACCTAATGGAGGGCTCGTCTGCGTCTGCCTCTGTTCTTCTAGTTATCGGAATCCTGTCCAGTGCATGCGCCAGTGAGGGGCCCATGAACCACATCCCCTACTTGTCATTGTTTTCAGGTTTCTACTATTGTTCTGTTAATGTTGTAATAGTATCCTAATATTCTTGTGTCTTTATTAGTATCATTTCATTAATAGCTAAAGGGTCTCATAATCTTATACTTGCCTTTTCCGTAGGCCAGTATTTTTCTGTTGTTATTACTGTTGTGTTGGTTGCATTTATGTATATAGACGGTTTAATCACCCAATTTTGAGGTGTTGCTTTGTGAAAACTACAAAAGTCCTCCATGACGTCTTCCTACGAAGTCAAGCATTTTACTTAAAGCTAGTGATTATTTGGCGCCGAGATTTGGCTCAAAAGTCTAATTTTCCACTAGCAACTGCGACATTACATATGTTAACTGTTTTGTTTCAATTTACTGTTATATATTACCACGAAGCCAATTTTGTGCACCTTCGCTCGTCGTTTGAAAACTTTTGCTTTTCATAAATTTCAATGGTTAGGATTTCCGAATTCACAACAGCAATTTCGACAAATCCACCTTCATAATTTCAAACTCGGAATTACGCAGCGCAAATGGCTTGGGACATGAGTGAGCTGTGGGACCAAGAAGCGGTCGACGAAAGCACTGTTCCGAAAATTTATCGTTGTGAATTCGACTTTTTATTGGAGGAAGTCGACGATGTCTTTCTGCTATTGAATGCGCCGAACTGAAAGGTTTCTTGAAAACGAATATACACGGAAACGTTCTAGAACTCACAAAAAAGCACATTTTAGCATCTAAACTATTTTGGAGCATATAAATAACACTGGAAAATAGAGGAAAACTCGGCTAGTGGGTGTTGTGGAAATTGAATAAGAGGTGCGCGACCACGCTGCATACTACCGACACTGCATAAATTGAGCCGTACAGGCTACGAAACTCAACCTGGGCAACTGTAATCACCAGAACTCTCGGATAGCGAATACCACCTGCTCAATCATTTTAGGAGCTTAATCATCTTATGACCTTCCTGAGCCCTCAGGAACTAAGCCGAGGCCAAAGCCTTCGACGATTTTGTCGCTCACGGAATTCCAAGTATTAAAGCAACCCACATTGAAAAAATTCGTTCGTGATCGATAAAAGTTTTAGTTTCCAACAATTCCTAATTTTAGCATAACTGTTTATTGTCACTAGAGGTATGTCGCTTTGAAGGTTCAAGCTGGAATTAAACATCTGCTACGAGTGGACCTAATATTCGAGGTCCGGTATACCCAAAACGCGAAAACTTTCGCAGCGAAAATTCCTTCAGGGTTTGTGTGTATCAATAAGATTCCTTCGAATTTATGGAAACACTGGTGAGTAGATTGGTATAGTTCGAAAAAAAATTGGATGTAGGCCAGGAAAAAGCTGAAGCCATTCGCTTATTTCGGTCTCTGTCGATTCAAAATTGGATTTATTTACAGGAGATTGAAATGAAATCGAAGGATTTCAACTCAAATTTAAAAGCATGCTTTTCGAAATCGTTGTTATACAATTAATATCATAATTTTTGTCTAAAATAACATCGAAATAAGAAAGTGGTTCATCATATAAAAGATGCAATGACAGCTGATGATAGAGAAACTTCGTGAAGTGATATAAGTGTTGGAGGGACATCTCTATCCACCGAAAACATAGCAAGACAGCGTTTTATCTACTATACGTCGAGCACATTAGGTTAGTTTTGGTTGGCTATCCCTACCTTAATAAGCAGCTAATTTTTACCAAAATTCACGGCAGAGTGGAAGAGATACCTTTTAGCACCTTACGGCTGACTGCTCTGAATTGAGATTTAATAATGGAGCCAAGTATTATTTCGTTTAATGTAGTCCATCATCACATATTGGAAGAATTACAGGACGTAATTCACCGCGCTCGGTTTTTGAATCCGCCATCAACGAAGGAGTCAGTTCAGATCTACATCTAGTTTCGGTTGCTTATTCAGTGTTTCTTCTCCCTCATGCATTTTTTCAACGCTAGTGGGCCGATTCTCTCTGAAATCGTCGGCCAACCGTACTGAAGCGTTTTGAGGTTGTCAGTAAAATAAAATTCTGCAAAAGGAGTTTTTTTGCAAGGCCAAAGGCCTGAGGGATAAGTTGCGTGACTGGTTCGATCCTGCGCTTATGACTGTATTCCGTGTTACAAAGAAAAAACATCGCGGGAACGACCAGCTGTGGAAAATTGCCTCGGATTTACGAGAGCTAAGGCGGCGAAATGTTAGCCAAATGAAACCTTCAATAAAAACCGCTTATTAGCTTATCGGTATTAGAGGATAGTGGTTATTCATGATGAGGTTGGCACAAGCAGGTTTTTAAAATATTATTAGCCCTATAATATAATAATAATATAATATAAAATATAATAATATTAGAGCTCTGTGTCGGCTAATAAAGATAACGGCTGCTGCAGGTTGGGATTTATTTTTAGTGAAACTACTTAAGTGCGTCGAACATGCAGAAAACGTCGTCGTTACATGTTTTGTAACTGAAGTTGTTTTGTCTTATTTGTTTTTTTTTGTTTTATTTCGCTTTACGCCAGTGCCTTCTAGCACTTCATCAAGTATTATCTCGGCCTGCAGTCTGAAGACTACCTCCCACGACGTTTTGGAGGTGTGGCATCACTTCTGTATGGTAAATTACTCCACTACAATGGATTCTACGTGATGTGACAACGAAGACCCCACATCACGACGACGGAAAGGTACAGACAACTGACGACATGAACTAGCGTTATCAGAGAATATCGACCAGCAATACAAATTCTTCAGAGAAACTTAGTATTTGCTGGTGCGAATTTTGTTCGCAACAGGAAAACGGCAGCCTTTCGTTTTGTAGTGCTTATATTATTACTGTCAGTGCAGTGCACGCCTACATATTCGGAGTAATTTTCAAAACCACAGCTTTAAAATTGTAACTGCCACGACCGACTTTCTATTAACCTCGGCATTGATCAAGTGATTTTCTTCGTATTTTTGTTGAGCAAACGCGAGGTGTTACTATTCTTTGTTCACGATTAAGCTGACGTTTCGGCGAATTTCGCCTTCTTCAGAGCCGCTTTCTATGAGGTCTCCACTAAGTATGTCACGTAGAGACCAACCGCACAGAAATCACGTGGAAGTATAATGATATATACTATACTTCCACTTTATACTTGATACATTAGTAGAGACCTCATAGAAAGCGGCTCTGAAGAAGGCGAAATTCGCCGAAACGTCAGCTTAATCGTGAACAAAGAATAGTAACACCTCGCGTTTGCTCAACAAAAATACGAAGAAAATCACTTTAAAATTGTTTTTGTCAAAGGAACTAGATGTTGCAAGTGTAAGTTTTTATAGTAGTTTGGCTGAATCGCTTTAGGAATTCACTGTGATACTTTTACAGGTCAAACTGGCTCTGTAGCAAGAAGGCGAACACAATTATGGCTCTGCCGTTTGTCACACAGTTCACCTCGACAGAAAAGAAGAGGTACCCGAACAGAGATATGGTTGGGTTTGTTTATTATTATAGAGCGTGATCTGTCGGTACTAGGAATTGTTTACCGGTTTAAAGAGTAACGAAAAATGATCAAATATGTGTAGTTCGACTTTGCACCAAGCATAGCCCGGCCTCATATTTCAGACAGGTGATCTGATGTAAGCGCATCATCATGTCTTTGTAGTTTACGTCAAAGCACTAGCAAAGTAAGGGAGTAAGGTCATACAGCATTCTAATGATTTATCACAACGACAATGCTTCATTTGAATAGAAAAGGTCTTAGCCGCTCTCTTTTACAGCAGACGAACATCACAATAGATATATAGGATTAATACGTCAATTGCCTCCCGTACGAAACGTTCATATTGTGCTTGAGATTGTTTCTACTACCGTTTTTGTTAACATCCTTTAGTAATATTACGTTTTCCTAAAACTACTTGGATTTTTGAAATGATGCTGTTTAAGTAATAGTGGCTTTTGGAGCAGTGTAAAACTTGTACAAAGATAGAAGAAAACCAGATAAACGACTTAGGCTGAAACTTGGCATCTACAAAAATTTATGCTGCAGCAATGAAGTTCACCATTCCAATCACACTTTGCAGCATCTGAGGCTGCTGAGTTGAATGAAACTTCCAACTTATACAAAACTTGCTTTCACTGGAACAAAAAGATTCCTCGATTCTCAGTAAGGCCACCCAGCCCATGGCCTACTTTCCAAACGGTGGTGGAGGGTAATACATGAATATGACGCTACCGCGAAGCCTCCGAGAAGTTGAATCTAAAATATTTGTATCCATGGAAACAGCAATTATGAGAAGATTGGATGGAGTTGATATGAAGTGAGAGGCATATCGTTTGCTTTCTGGTTTTGTTGACGGTACTTCGGATAGGCTTTAAATCTTCGATGAGTAGCTAATGAGGTGCTACATACCACCCAATATTATATCTAAAACTTTATTTTCCCTAAGAAAAACCAAAAACGGTAAAACTTTTTGCAGAAGATTCTTTGATGATTCTTCTTCTTCTTTCGATTCTTCCATCAGAATAAATAACAAGGTAATTCGTGCTTCGCGAAGCAATTGAACCTGGTCTTAATTTTTCTGTGAACTCTTTATTACCATGAAAATTTCCTATGTGAAAATAATTGTCGACATCAAATCAATGCTACTTAGACAATATAGCGATAGATGAATTTTGGATGAATCGTGCCGAGTCTGTTAAATAGTATCACGGGCAAATGGTTAAATGTGGACACAATAGGCTTCTCTGTTCTATTCGCCGAACAAAAGCTGGAAAAACAGAAAACCTTGCTGCTGCTATGAGCAGTGATTTCGAATGCTTGCACGTACCGATGACCTTTGATCTTTGATGATCTTTGATGATGATTTTTGGTCCTTTTGAGCTTTGATCTCGATTCCACCAATTGGACATCTACCTCTATCATAGCCATAAAAGATCGAAAGCACTTCTATCTCAATTTTTGTTCTTTCAGGGGTTTAAAAGTATGTATTCCTCACCGTTAACCGTTGTATTAACCCAGACAGTCCTACCGAAATCATGTAGTAGTAAAATTGGAGCTGACCTCTGAGATCGGATCCGTAACCAAGACTGCATTTCACCGTCTTCTTTCATCTTGTTGCTTCAAGCTCTTTTCCACATCCTGGTGGCTGAAACTATTTCTTTTTCCTGTCGGGCTTATGTTCAACTGCAGCGCTTGTTCTTACCCGTCGATCACACAAGGGACCACCGTAGCCACTCGGACAAATACAATTGGAACAATCTTAACTCTTTTATTTACTGCCTTTTTATTCTTAATGGCAGGGTATGTTGCGAAATATAACTCATATGAAATGGTGAGATATTTGCAAAACTCCGGTCCCGGATGGTGTAGTGATGAAGTGCGCTGTTCCCCGGTAAGGACAACAGCGCGTGTTCGTTCTCCATTGCATAAACCTGTGGTCCGGAGTTTTGCAAATATCTCAGCATTTCATACAATTGGAACAATTTCGAGGATGAGGAAATCCTTCGTTCACACACTTAGCGGACGTAGACTTTTTGCATTTAGCTAAAGATTTAGAAGACTAACGGTGTTAAATGCAAAATTCTTCCCATTCTTACCATTGCATCCGTAGTGTTCGTTGATGACAATGATGTCGGAGAAAGAAATCAGTTCAGATCCCATCGTCTTTCGATAATTCGCATCAGTTGCAATCGCGGTGGGCTTTTGATTAATAGAGCCGCTGAAAAATAAGATAATCTTATAGACATGACAAAACAGCGTACTTTGTCTGAACCTTAGTTCATCATAATGCATGATGCTGCCAAAATCGTTGGTCAGCCCGTAGACATCGCTTTCGTTTCCACTGCTTTTTTCGAAATCCTCGGTAACACGTGGCTAAGTCATTAACATGAATTTTGTCAGTTGACTCAACCACTAGTGCTTGTATGTACTTACGTCTACATTTTCCATGACGATTTTTATGAAATTGCCGCGATCATACTGTGATTTTGTGGGGAGAAGTCCAAGAACATGGCCTATCTCGTGAACGGCTGACCCTTCCTTAAATTTCTACCTTATTTCGCGACAAAAAATGCACCTCTATTTAGGAAACATTAACAAAAGGTTTTTTGTTCCTGACGATGCTGCTTCGAAGGCGTCGTACCGTTGGAATCTCATTAAGAGAAAGGTACTGCTCACCACCTAGTCGGTCAACACCCGACCAGCATCCGCCTTCTTTTAATACAACCACCTTATCGTGAGCTGCAAATAGTTGATGCATAAGGCGGTTCGTCTATTTGCTGTAGCAGAACGAACCATTTCTATCTTCGATGAAGTTGATGCATGTGTAGTCACTCCATACCTTAACACCCATTTGGAAACCTCTTCGTACCCTTTGGGCTGAAATTTTAGCTTTTAATTTAACACTAGTAATTACTCAACAAAAAAAATAAAAAACTATTTAACATTTAGGTTACAAGCATAAATTACTTGCAATATTTAGCAGTTCTTAGATGCTATAAAGAGAGCCAGACCCAGAATGCTCTGAAGGAGTCGAAATCCAGCGCTATGTCCGCAAAAGCAAGCGCTTGTCCTGTAAAAACGTTCTGCAGAAATATTACGTCCACCAGTCCTCGTGTTATCTATTTATTGTTCAACTTTATACCACTTCGTTTTCCGATCCTTTAAACGTTAACACCTCAAATCTTTGTTGCTAAAGGTGGAGTAACCAGTAATAATAATTTTGCTCATTAAACTGACCAGCCAACCTACGCAGGCTCTAACTGGGCCACGCCTCATTTCCATGAAGTCTATCAATCCCCCGGGTCAATGAAAATGGTGCCAGGTTTGGCTGTGACAGGCTCACCTCTACGTGGAAACGGCATAGCACGGCTGTCGCAGAAATTCCGGGAAAAATTAACCCGACCACGTTCAGCCGCATTCATGTTGAGGACGGCAATTCTCAAGTAGTAGCCGAACCCACACCCGAAAAGTTCGAAGACTATCACCTCCTTCTGAATTCGTTTTAAAATTCGAGTCATCCAAATTTGGATTATGATTCTTCACTTTCATGTCGGTCTCCTGTTAAGCGAATAAAGTTACTTTTGAAATTGAAGCAAACCAAACGCGAAAAAAATACAAGAGGCACCATCAGTTTATAAATGACATTCTCCTGCTTTCCTTCAGTCAGCCTCAGTTTTCCTACGGCTGTTTCCGTTGCGACCGAAAAATTATTTTCAGGCAGAGAATGACCAAGGTTACTTTCGGTTTAGAACACTGATATTTCAAAGATATTTGAACACTTGGAAGGTCCGTCTTTACCGGTTGTGCAGACTCCAGCATATTTTTGGAGTTTCTGTTGGTTTAGTTACTGCTTTTTACTGGAGTGCCGAGGTCAGCATGGTGCAAGTCTGGCCCAGATCGTCACCGCCACGGGCAGTCGCCGCTCTTGTGGAGCAGAAAAGATGTGCCACCATGCGACTAGTTTGGTACCACTGCTGGTGGATCTTAGTACTGTTTACTTTTAGTTGAGCTTTGTGGTGGAAACATCGAACTCCTTTCTCAACTTGGGAGACTCTTCTGCGATTTGAATCCCCCCGCTGTACATCGCAGTTCGACACCGAAGAACACCTCCCAGCCACGGTGAGGAGATAACTCGTTGGGAGGATTTCGAAGGTAGAATCTTTCCATTTAATTGTTACCTTACACTTCGACAAATCACTGTTCTTCGTCTCATGTTTATCCTAGCGAGCAGATAATCCTAATGTTTCAGTACTGACGTCGAATATGTCGCATTGCACCACTATGGTAGTGGCTACGAGAACTAAGGCGAATCTCATCCTTAAACATCCTGATTTCAATAAGTTTTATGTGTGAAATACGTAATGCGAGATTTTACAGCGTTATCAGCTTTTTACAATACATGCAATCTATTGAATCATAATTTTTCCGTTTGACGGAAAAAATAAATAGTAATAAGCGAACTTTTTATTCTAACGGCCACAGGCGCCACTATTAATGGAATGATGGAACCCCGCTCCGGGCCCACCAAACCTGTAGATAACAAACTTTTGTGTGACCCACTCCTTCCATTCCACATAGGTAATGCCATAGCGCGCCTCATTCAGCATTCCAGGGAGAATCGATTTGACGTGGATTCAACGACGTTCGTGAAGAAGGAGAGAAGTCTTCGATTAGGAGCAGAACCTACAATCATAATGTTGGAAGACTTTCGTGGATGGTGTATGTTCGAAAACGAATCGAGTTCAAGAAATGCTGAGATTTTCCTGGTGTGATATATGCGATGTCGTGCCATTTAACGAAGTGTAGGTAGCAATTTCCGTTACAAATTTTTGAAACGGGTAAACGCGTTTAGCTGTGTGGTTGCGATTAGCACTAGGAGCTCTACATAATTAGCACACAAAGTATGCACAGTTTCTTTCTAGGTAAAACGGAAAAAATTTTTGGATAATTATTCAAACACTGCAAACAATGCGAAGCATTGAGAAAAATTTTACGGAAAGAACGTTAAAGATTTTTCGTTGTTATCGCAAACAATAGTGCTGTGGTTAGTGATGCCGTCGATCAGAAAGCAAAGGCACCATTTCGATCCTCGTCCAAGGAGAATCGACTCGACCAGAATTCTACGACATTCGCAGAAGGGAGACGAATTCCTCAGGCAGCGGCTGAAACAAGACGCGAAATGCTCTAAAGCTATTGCGGACGCTGTATGAGAGGAAAGAACCCGAATCCAAGAGGTGCTGGAAAGATGTGTTGATGGGTCATTTAAGACAAAAACATCGCAAGGAACGTTTTAAGTATTTCGAAAATGCACCATTGTTAAGGTTAAAATTTCTTGGTCTCTAAGAGGAGCATTTCATTGAAGAGCAGAGATGAGATAGTTATTTGTTAAAAATGGTAGTAACCTTAATACTTTCCTTTTTATATGGTTGCACGTCATCAGAATTTGTTCACCTGCTGGAGAAACTGGCTGTTTGAGCAGCAGAATTTGCTCTGCAGGGGAATTGCTCCGTGCCGCGATTTCTGCATGTTTATTGAAAATCTAAATGTTAGCCTGTGCCTGTGCATTAACCTTCTTTAAAGAGAAATCTCTGGCCGTTCGTCATAATTTAGTGCATTCGCCATCAAATACACAGAATGGATTTACCATCAAAAGGTCACGTCAGTTACGTAACAAACTAGTCAAAAGATCATAGGCTCCCGCACCGAAAACTACTTCGCCAACATTCTTCCCGAAAATCATCGATGCCAAACGTGAACCTCTTGATACCCTAGTTCAGCTCAATATTTCAAAAAACATCGTGAAGCTCCATATGTTCTGATTTTACAGTACCCATTGGACTTTCCTTCCCTTAACACTACTTTCGCGTCTTGGTATTTGCTGGGATTTGAGCACTAAATAGTAACAGTTTGAAAACGAGCGAGATCACTGACGTTTTCCGTTTTAAACACGAATGACTAAATTGTTAAATTTTAATCAGTCTTGCAGATTCTGGAGGATAATGAATGGTGATCGATCGACAAGAGGTTTGAAATTATAATTGCAGCGTGTTGCATTAGACAATCAGAATTTCTCAATCTCTTCCATTGAGCAAAATCCAAAAACCAAAAGCGTGAAAACCAGTAGGTTTTCGTGAACTGACTCTTACCTGTCACCTTACAGTCCATTCTAGCTTTTATCCCAGTGCCGCGTCTTGCACTACCAACTGTCGTAACGAAGAGGGACTGAAGACAGGTCTACCACAATTTTCTTTTCTTCAGGCATCTGAATGCAGTTATACCTTAACTACGAAAAGCGTAGGTTGCCCAATAACCAAACCGTAATTCTATAATAACAGTAACCGCATTAATTCCAAAATTCGAATCCAAAACCTAAACTCTGATCGAACACAATTCGCGATCATTCTGTAATCAAGCATCATGGAAAGATGGAAGACGGTTAAGAGTCGCTTCCAACAAATAAGCTTCGTGTCCACTCTGGGAGAGACTGGCAAGCTACTCGTGAGTATACCCAGCTACCGCGTTCAGAGATTAGCAAGCTGCGCGTGGGTATCAAAAAGCAAAGCACGGTAAAAGATAGGCCTTATTCTGTTTATCCCGAAAGAGCCCCTGATTTCGGCAGCATTGGGTTAGACGAATGTGCAGATGCTGCTAAAATTTCAGTGCCATTATAAGCTGCCTGAATCGCAAAGGGCTACGGAGACGATCTGCAGGTACAATGCACGTCCACTTGCATACGGATCCTCGATAGAAGACTTGCTCATGCAAGCAAGAAGGACAAGGAACGACATCATCGGACAAGAGGTTCACAGGTAATACAAGTAATCCTCCTCATTACGAAATGAGTAGCTATAAAGGGCAAGTAGCTAAAACTGCGGTGGAAGAACAGAACCTTTATAATTTCAGAAGGAAATAGAGTGAAGTGCGTCTCTTTAAATAAAGAAAGTTTCTCATTGTAATAATCAACATGTTCTTAAATTGTTGAAATTATACGTCTTTGACAAATGTATTTATTTCGGCTAACGTTTCGACGTCTTTGTCTTCATCAGAGCCGATGAGCCCAGTTGTTCGTTATCTCGATGAGGCGTCTTTTTTGTCGTATCAAAAACTGCCTCATTGTATTACGGATAATTTCAAAGAGCTGAAGAAAAATAGCAAGAAACCTGTCGATATGTAATTCGGTGTTCTTCTTCAATAATAAGACAGGGGTTCTTATTATAGAATTTATTAGGATACAATCCACGGAACTCCCTCATATGAAGGATCTCGAACCGGCTAGTCGCGAGGCTACGTGGCACGTCTCCAGGTGGAGGATAGGGGGTTAATCGCGGACAAAAAGCGACCTTTGCTTCGCCGAGACGCAAGTGGATCCAGAGGATGGACTCCCCGTTTTTGTTGCGCTCATTTGGCACATACTTTCTGTATTTGCGAGGCGTATTCATGCATACGTGTGTGGGTGCGTTCTCACTTATGCGGATTGTATTCTACGAGTCAATTCGGCCAAAAGTTTGCAATCAAGTGACTGGGAAGTATATGGGAGGCGGTTAGGAGTCGCCTCCAACAAATAAGTTTCATGTACACTCTGGGAGAGCTTGGCAAACTACCCGTGAATATATCCAGTCCCATGCTCAGAGCCCAGCAAGCTATACGTGGGTATCAAAAATGCTGAACGCAATAAAAAAAACGGGCCTCAAACCCCTGACTTCGAAAATACCCCAATTTCGCAGTGTTGGGTAGGATGAGTACGGAGAGGCTGCTAAAACCTCAGGACCAATGGGAGCTGCCTGGATTTCAAAGAACTATGGTGGTGATCTGTACCTGTAATGCACCTACATTTGCATCCGAGTCCTCGATAGAAGACATGCTCATGCAAGCAAGAAGGGTATAAGGTACGACGTCTTCGGCCTGGCCGAGACGAGAAGACGCCGGCCTTTCAACGCCATCTATGACACCGGAGAAGAACTGTTACTCGGAACATGCCACAGTATAGGAGTCGGCTGCGCTGGCGTTCTCGTCAACACGAGTTTGTCTATGAACATCGATTCATTTGAGCAACATACAACGCGGATCGGACGTTTACGATTAAAAAGATATGGACCAATACCGGCTATGACAATCTTTGCGCTTACGCGCCGACGTCAAACTATGACGAAGGAGATGTCGAAGCGTTCTATATGTACTTGGAGAAGTTCTACAGAGAAGACCACACATTCTTCAAGGTCATCATTGGACATTTCAACGACAAGATTGGACCAAGAAGAACGTCTGAAAAACGTCACATTGGAAACCATGGATCAAAATGTAACGAAGAGGGTGAGCGGTTACCTGAGTTTATCATGGCGACCAAGACCATCCATGGTAACTCACAATTCCAGAAGCCCCACACTCAACGCTGGACATGTGAGTCTCCCAGTGGAGTGTACCATAACGAAATAGACCATATCATAGTAAATAAAAGGTTTTGCCTAACCGATGTCGCTGTTGTCCTAAAATTTTACACGGGATCAGACCATCGTCTTCTTCGTGTAAGATTCTATTTCTCGCAAAAACGAGAAATAGACGTTAAATTCCAAAACCGAAGTCCCAGAACCACCGTAAACTGGGATTTATTCAATTCATTAGCCGGCTGCTGGGAAGATGCCGTTGTCGATAACATCGACGAAGATACGATCAGCTCATTCAACATCTCCACGTTAGCGCTATTAAAGCTGAGAGCTCGAAAGTCACCAGGAGACATTCGTCTCCAGAAACATTCGAGCTGATACGTCAATGTGAAATCGCACGAGCTGCAGGCAACCGCCAGCTAACGTCCGAACTTGCAAAGCAATAAAGAGAGGTGATAAAAGATCTTAGAGAGAGAAGAGCAGCAGTAATAGCCGAAGCTGCAGAGGCCGGGAAAAGCATTCGCAAAGCCCACCGAAGCTTCGTCAAATACAAGACCAAAATGATTGCTCTCCGGCGCCCAGACGGAACAGTTACAGCGTCCAGAAAGGCAATGAAGAAAATCATTCACGAATACTACTCGAAACTCTTCGATAGCGACGTCCACCTTCTGTCAAATGAAATAAAGGAGGATGGATATGTTGTACCACCGGTTCTCCCTTTCGAAATCCGGCATGCCATTCCATGGGTGAAGAATAGAACAGCACCAGGTTCGGACAGGATAAGACCAGAACACCTAAAGAACCTTCCGCCAGTGCTCTCAAACACACTGGCTCGGCTCTTCACACGTTACGTGTCTGAATGCAAAGTCCCTACTCAGTGGAAGACCAGCGAGACCACGTTATTGTTCAGGTAGGCAGGTAGACCTGCACGATATCGGCAACTATCGCCCAATCTGCTTATTGTCTCTCGTTCTCGTCTGCAAACTTTTTATTCGAGTCATCCTAAACAAGATTGACAGAACACTAGACGAAAGACAGCCATGTGAGCAAGCAGGGTTTCGAAGAGGATTTAGTACGATGGACCACATCCACACGGTAACACGGCTCATTGAAGTATCGCGAGAGTACAAAAGACCGCTCTGTCTCACTTTCATCGATTTACAGAAGGCCTTTGATTCAATTGAGATAGAAGCAGTCATGGAAGCCCTTGCCGGTCGGGGAGTCCCTACTCAGTATATAATGATTCTTCGTGAGCAGTACAAGAATTTCACAACCAAGATTTCACCATTCTACAACGATATTAACATTGACGTCAAAAGAGGAGTTAGGCAAGGCGAGATCATCTCGCCAAAATTATTTACCGCCACCCTCCAAAACGTCTTGCGAACATTAGAATGGGATAATATGACAGTAAAAATCGATGGTCGACAGTTGCGCCATTTTTGCTTTGCTGATGACATCATCCTTATAACACCACACATTAGCCAAACGGAACGTATGCTTGACGATAAAGCCTGTGGAAAGATTGGTCTTCGACTAGAATGGTTTCGCATGCCCCATTCACGCTCAAAGAAACGAATATCTTTGAATGCTTCAGTTATATCTATCTAGGTCGGAAATTCAATATGATGAACGACCTAGCTCCAGAACTGAGCAGAATAAAACGAGCGACTTGGGGAGCTTTCAAGAGCAGGATACAGTGAACAGAACAAAGAACACCCGGCTCCGTGTCCATCTTTTCGACTCAACGGTACTTCCTGCCCTAACGTATGCGTCAAAAACCTGGTCGTTGCGTAAGTAGGATGAAAGGTCACTAGCGTACAGAACGGCATACAATAGTACCGCACGTAACATCACGGCTCTGAGGAAGGCGAAGTCGCCGAAACGTCAGCCATCGATCAATAACATCAAAAACAACGACAACGACAACGAAGATCTGTACCAACCTCGCGTCAGCTTAAGAAGATCGGTTTATAAGATCACATAAATAAATATTTTCATAATCCTAACAGATGAAACTTAACAAGTAAATATGCATTCGCATAAGAAACAGCTTCATTTAAACACCTAATGTTTATTTGTTGCAAGTACCTAAGTTAGTTGGTGGATAGCAGCCGCACAGAGGGAATACATGGGCGAGAGCTGTGCCGGTGTCAGGTCACTGGATCAGCCTGAGGTATGGCGCCAGGTCACGCGTGATGACAAGACACTCCTCCGTGCGGTTCATTTTCGAATTTTTAGAATTTATCCATAACACTTCAAGAGTTTTACGCGCTAATGTTTTGGATTCGTGCGTGAGGATAGTGACTTCCACTTCAAAATCTTCTCCGTTGTGTTCCTGCAACCTATGAGCGCCCCATGGAGTGTTTGGTTTTAATTTAGATTTATCGACTAGGTGTTCTTTTATGCGGACGCAGAGCGATCTACCCGTTTCGCCAACGTATTCGTCTCGCACGTTTTACAAGAGATCAGTTAGAGTGTACCCGAACTCATGTAATTGCCGTCTCTACCGTTAGGGCAAATTATGCAGTTTTTCGTTATACATAGACGGTCATATAGGCGGTTGCGAACTAGCTAACGTCTTAGAGTGTCCGATGGTATTCCTATCACTCCTTCGGAATTTTCTAGACCGGCCCTTATTAAGCAACGCTTATAGCTGCACCTGTTTCGTTTGAAATAAAGGGCAAGAGGAACGGAGTCTTGTTTTCGCTAGAATTATCGCTTTGTGGCGTGATTTTTCCTCTATGCCTATTCCGTGAAGTGGCTATTTGGTGCGTGTATTCCCCTTGGAGGAGAATAGTAGGCTTTGAAGAAGGTGAAACCGCCGAAGCGTCGGCTATTGTATCCTAATAAATTCTATAGCAATAACCTTGTGTCTGCTTATTGAAGAAAAATGTCGAATTATCAATCATTGCCGAGGTTAACAGAATGTCGGTTTTGGGAACTGTCGATATGTGGTTGTGCGACCGTATTATTCGTTGATGAAGAGCAGATGAAATGAAGTGCATGATATCTCGTATGTTTGACGTCGTTTTCGGGGAATGCACGTCGTTCTGGGAACATACAGCGCAATAAGGAGACTGTTCGTGAGTAAACATGGAGGAAATCGCTCTACAAAATGAGTGTTTCCAAAAAATATTTTTGTATGGCAGGTGGGCAAACTCTTCATGGCGTCCTATCGTATATAAAAGTGGAGTTTAGTTCCTCTTCACCGGCATTTTGTCTAACAATTCCTATTTCATTAGTTTTTAATTACATTTTAATTTTATTGATTTTTCATTTTTGAGATGTCTGGCATTATGTAGGGCAGTCGAACGTTCTAGTTCTCCTTTCGAGTACGATGAAATAGTCGGAGACAGATGCACTCTCATATGAGTTCGCTGTGCTTCACAGCGGTTGCATTGCAAATATTTTTCAATGATTTAAAAATTTTTTCAACTGAAAATTATTATATTAAGTGAACCAACTGTTTGATGGGAAATCAATAGTGGCAGCAACTTTTGCCACAATTCTTTATATGGGATTCATTCAACAGAATATATAGGGGTGAGAACCTTTCTGCGACTCGGCGCTGCTACTGTGCTAACCCCCTCTGACACAACCAAGGTTAGCAGTAACTCGAAGGCCTTCTTCTCTGATTTTCAAGATATTGAGGTGGCTAGAAACAGTAATATTCTGAACTTGAAGGTGATGAGCTATTTGAGATCTCCAAAACAACCGCCGAAAAGTCTACATGTGCGTAAATAAAGAAATAAAATAACATCTCGTGTTTGCTGAAAAGAAGTAGAAAGAATTATGCAACCACTAGTGTTTTTAGATCGAAAATCCCCATGGAGACACCCTATCTGGATTTAATTTTTGTGCCAAAGTGAAAACTGTGCCGCATGGATTGAGGTCGTTTAAAATCAAAGGAAATGAAACCGGGGAACGACAGAGACATCGCCCCGTAATTCCGGTTCACTTCTTGCAATATAAGCGTTAATTTTTTCATATTGCAAGTAATATCAGCGAAATCTGAAGACAGCGGTAGAAATTTTAAGGGTTCGGTGTTTAAAACCGAGAGAGGAAATGCACGAATTCTCTTTCAAAATGACACCTTTCTGACAAAATAACCTACAGTGACGGTGATAAGGAAGTAAATTCCACTCTCACATACGATGCCATGAAGAATTTGCTCACCTTTATACAAAAATGTTTTATTGGGAAGAACTTATTCTGTATAACGACTTCTTCTATATTCGCCGATGATCCGACTGCTTTTTTTGTGCTGCATGTTCCCAGAACGCGGAGCACTCGTCGAAGGCGACGTCAAACATACGAGTGCATCATGCATTTCATTTCATCTGCTCTTCATGAGCCGATGAAAGACTCGAGCAATTACGTACCCGCAAGTCTTCTACCATTTTTCTTCAGCTTCTTGGAATTATTCGTAGTGCCATTAAACATATTGTTCATTTAAAGATATGCCTTTCACTACATTTTCTTCCTAACTTCTTAAGGTTCTGTTTTCGCTCTGCAATTTTGGGCACTTATCCCTTGGCGCTACTCATTTCGTAACCAAGAAGATATTTAGTGGAATTCAAACAGTTCGTTTTTTTCCATAATATTTTGTGACACACTTCTTTTGAGCTTTTATATGCAGGAAGCCTGTTAACTATGAGTGTGATCAATATTATAGGGATAAACTGCAGTTCCTAAGTGCTAGGTTCTTGTCGAATAGTTTAATAAGAAGAGCATTTCTAAAAAAGCTGATTGAGAGATTATCCCTTTGATTCACAAGGGCTACAACTCCCTGTTGTGGTGACGACCTGGGCAGACTTTGGCCAGGCTGTACTCGGGATTGCAGGGAACCACAATGGCTTAACCACCAAATTCTTGAAAAGTGGTGATTACGCTGGGCCCTGCATAACTAGTGAGAACGGGCCGTTCAAGTGTCAAGTATCAAGTAAGTGAAAGACAGAGGTACTGTGCGTTGTAGAGACTTTATCAGAGAAAGAAGGTTTCTACGCTCCAGTGAAATTGTTAATTTGCTTATTTCATTGCACAGTACTCCTGAAGACCCATAAAGTTCAGTGCTACTCGTTAGTAGTATGGGTTTAAAAAGAGTTAACTTGTGAATAGGGAAAGGTGCTGTCATACTTCAAGAGATAGGATTCCGGTCCATGGAACACTAGGCTTACTCTTCAAAAGTAATTTCATTTAATGCTTTAATGAACGAAATGTGTTCGAAATATTGTACGCTATAAGCTGTAAAGTCCGACATTAGAGCGTCTTAAATCATTTCTCATGAGTGATGAAGAAGTCGATTGGCCTCTGAAACAAATCCAGCACCATCTAATAATAGGAACTATCCTGTGTAACCACTGCACCACCCCAGAAACGAAGAAACAGGTAGGAAGAAGAAAATCTTTCTGGTATCGAGTCTTAGCAACTGGCAACTCGTGAAGTGAGCATAGAACGCTATCCATAGAGGTCTGTATGTTTGACTTTGAGTGTATTAAGCTACGGCTGCAAAGAACATGCAGGAAAAGAAATCTCTTGCTCCGATCGCAAATAAAAGTACAGTCATTTATGCTTGATCATTAAGCTGCACAAGCACTTTATAACATTCATTCACGCGTTAAATTGAGTGAATTGCACGAATGTACATCGTCAGCGTCACCACCCTTGAACGCAATATCATCCTACCGTACCTCCTTCCTACGGTGCCTAAATGCTTTGTTCTTTTGTTGATTTCATGGAATTAAAACTTGTGAACTACTGTGGCTACCTCAGCGTGGCAAAATATTGGCAATCCATTCTGAAAGGTTTCAGTATTTGAACGTGTTTAAAAAGTTGTTGCTGTGGAGTACCTACATTCGTTGGATCGTATCTAATCAACATTAGAATATGTTTAAATAGTTGTTATTGTAGACCACCTGCACAAGGTGCCACCTGTAGTTCCGTTGATGGTCTAGAGACTCGAGCGGATGTCAGTAAACCTTCCAGTTTTGTCTTTCGCGTGCAAGGGTGACCCAGCGGGTTTTGATTGCTTCAGGGACTCATTAAGCATCATACCTTCCTTCTAGCCCTTTTATGAAGAACTCTTTCAATCGTGTCGGTGGTCTTCCTAGAGTACGTTTGACATCCCGAGGAATCCAGTCATTAACAACTCTCTTTCATCAGTTGTCGCTCTTATGCATTACGTGTCTGGCCTACCTCATCTTCCACAATTTGGCGTACAGAGCGGCATCTTTACTTCTTGGTTGTTGGTGCGGGTCGAAGCTTCGGATCCAATCCCTTACTTGGGTGAAACGGGAGACTCCTAGCATCGCTCTTTCGACTACGGTTTAATAACGCTGGGCAATTTTTATCCTACTTAAGTAGCAACCAGGATTTTTACGCATACGTTAAGGCAAGATGTACTGTTAAGTCGAAAAGATGGGCACGTGGTCACGTGTTCTTTGTTCTCTTCACTGCTTCTTTGACGCTCTTGGAAGTTGTCCAAACCGCTTGTTTCGTTCTGCTCAACTCTGGAGCTAAGTCGTTGATTATGTTGATTTCCCGACCTTGAAAGACGTAGCTGGAGAGTACGGATCTATTAAGCGGGAATGGGACATGCGTAACCAGTCTGTTCCTCATAAACATCATTTTTGTGAGATTTAGTCAAAGACCAATCTTTTCACAGGTGTTACCACTGTGGACCTTCGTTCGACTTGACTAATTCTTTGTGTTTTAAGAGCGACGTAATCAGCAAAGCAAAGGTAGTGTAATTGCTGACCATGGAATTTTATTCCCATATTATCCCCTGCCAATGTTCGCATGACGTTCTCGAGGGTGGCGGTAAATAATTTTACTAAATGGTATGCCTTGCCTATCCCCTGTTTTGACGTCAATGTCAATATCGATGTAGATAGTTTGGCTGTTAGATTCCTATACAGTTCACGAAGAATCTTCATGTACTGAGTGGAGGCTTCCTGAATTTCGAGAGCTTGCGTAACTGCTTTTATCTCAACTGAATCGAAAACCTTCTTAAAATCTGCAAAAGTGGGACAAAGCGGTCTTTTCTACAGTCGCAAAATTCCAAAGAGTCTTGTTATTGTGTGGTTATTGCGCGGTAAATAATTTTGACGAAACGGTATCGCCTTGCCTACCGCTTTTGACCTCGATATTAATATCGATGTAGATATTGGTCCATCGTGCTGAATCTTTTTCGAAACCCTGCTTGCTCACATGGTTGCCCTTCGTCCAGTGTTCTGTCAATCCTGTTTAGGACGACTTGAACGAAAAGTTTGTCGATGGCAGAGAGCGAGGAGGTTGGGCGATAGTTGTCTTTATCGTGGTGGTCACCCTTCTTGGGCAATAGCACGGTCTTCCTAGTCTTCCACTGAGTAGCAGCCTTGCGTTCAGGATGGTAGTGCGTGAAAAGCCATGCCACTATGTTAACGTGGATTGGCGAAAGTTTCTTCAGTTTTTCTGGTTTTACTCTCTCCGGACCTGGTGCTGTTCCATTTTCCAATGGCAAAATATCATGGCGGAATTCGGAAGAAAGAACCAGTGGCAGGAGATATCAAACCTCTCTTAATTCAATTGGGGAGAACGAGGCAACTTCTGAAGAGATTTGAACGGTAGTCATGAACGCATTCCTCCATTGTCGTTCTTAATTGGCGAAGTTTCGGCGGGCTTTGCGAATGCTTTTCCCAGCCTGTATGAGTTCGACCATTACTGCTACTGTTCTCTCTTTAAGATCTTCTTTAAACGCCTGTCCGCACCGTTTCGCAAGTTCTGATGTACGTTCGCGTTTGCCTGCATCTCGTCCGATTACGCGCTGACGTATCAGCTCGAGTGTTTCTAGTCACAGACGTCTCTTGGTGACCTTCGAATTCTGAGCTTTCATAGCGCTAGCGTGAAGATGTTGAATGAGCCGGTCGTATTCTTCATCGATGTTATCGACAACGGCTTCTTCCCAGCAGCGACTAATGAATTGAAAAAGTCCCAGTTTTCGGTGGTTCTGAGACTTTGGTTTTGGAATTTATCAACTTTTTCTTCTTTCTGCGAGAAATGAAATCTTGCACGAAGGAGGCGATGGTCTGATCGTATGTAGAATTTTGGGACAACGGCGACATCGGTGAAGCAAGAGCTTTGATTTACAGTGGTGTGGTCTACATCGTTGTGGTACTGTCTATGACTCCTACCTCCGGTGTTCAGTGGGGGCTTCTGGAATTGTGAGTTGCCGTAAATGATTTTGCTCGTCGGTCATAAACTCGAACAGCCGCTCCCTCTGCTCGTTCCGTGGCTACCAATGTGATGTCCTTCAGACGTTTTTCTGGGTCCAATCCTGGCGTTAAATTCTCCAATGATGACCTTGAAGTTTGTATGACCTTATCTGTGGAGCTTCTCCAAGTCCATATAAAACGCTTCGACTTCTTCTTCGTTTTTGACGTCGGCGCGTAAATGACGAATATTGTCAAAGCTGGTATTGGCCCACATCTCTTCAGTCGTAAACGTTCAGTTCTAGTTGCTAGTTGTTCGAATGAATCGATGTTCACGGCCAAACCAATGCTGACTCATGCGCCAATGCCGTCGATTCCTCTACCGTCTCATGTTCCGAGGAACAGTTCTTCTCCGGTGTCATAGACGGCATTGAATGGGTGGCGTCGTATCGTCTTGGCTATGCCGATGATGTCGTACCTAAACTTTCTTTCATCAAATGTTTCATCGAAGACTGGGATGCAAGTGCACGTGCATTGTAAGTACAGATTCTTTGCGATCTAAGCAGCTTAAACTGGTCCTGGGATTTTGGCAACCTCTCCGTATTTCTGCTGCCAAATACTGCAGAATCAGGGGTCTTTTCTGGTTATAGGTATAACGGTTTTTATTTTACTGTATAGCTTTTCGATATCCACGTACAGCTTGCTGAGCTTTAGACGTGAGGACTGGATATACTCACGGGTTGCTTGCCAGTCTCTTCCACAATGGGCATGGAGCTTATCTGCAGATTTTTGCAGATTTTTATATAGCTCCAGAAGAATCCTTATATAATAAGCAAAAACATCATGGCTGTTCAGAGCTTCCATAACTGCCTCTATCTTAAATGAGTTAAACAACTTTCCTTGAATCGATAAAAGTAAGACAAAGTGCTCTTTCAGATATAGATTCAACTGGGTGTGCATTGTTGGTACAGAACGCAACCTTAGCAGTCTGCGATTTAGGTGAGGTAGAAGGGCACCGTGGTTTTAGCGGCCTATCCGTGCTCACCCTACCCACCCTACCGATCGGGTGAAACCATAGGAATGAGGCCCGTTTATTTTAGTGTGCTTAGCGTTATGCATTAAGCATACTCCCACTAAATGATAAGAAATTAGTGGTTTATTAAAAAATTTCTTGGCTTAGCATTTCCTCTGTTTGGTTATGAGGGTGTTTGGCTGAGTGAATTGCTGTCAACCTGACTTCCCAGGTTTTGAAGGTGGAAAAATCTGCTGATACGTCAGCTCATACGTAGATAAAGAATTAAAATAACACCTCGAGTTTGCTAAACAAGAACATAAAAAATTTTATGTTCAACTTCGTGGCAGCGGTTGATAGCGTCAGTAACACTTGTCAGAATTTCTCTTCATGCCGAATTAGCATTGAAATTTAGAGAACGTTTTTCAGCTATTTCAAAATGAGAACCATTCTGCTACTATCTGCCGCTATGATAATGACACGCTGTCGAGTGTTGAATGTCGGCACTTCCACCGGTTGTGAAGATGTTCAGAAGACCAGAAAGAGTGAACTCACAAAAGCTGAGGTGCTAAGGCAACTGGACACTTGTGTACTGAAGTAGGAATGTTTGCTAATGATTTTAGATGAAGAATTGCCTTGGAGTCTCTCTACGTCGAGACATTTCTTCCAAAACACAGGTGGAACAAATGGGAGAGTACAAGAAGGACTATACCACAACTAACGAATCCTTGAAGGCAGTGTTCTTACACATTACTCAATGTTTCGGTCCTTGTAGTTCCGAATAAGGATGTCTGTATTCCAGGACGTCAATGCGGAAACGAATGGTTACGGGCCACACATCGAGAACTCGAATTTTGAAATCAGTTCTAAGCGGGGAGTAGCACGAGTTATTCTTCGAAGTGACATTAATCTAACAGAGTGACTTATCACATTGGAAATTTATAAGGTGTGGCATTTCCTATAACTTAAAGTTGGCTTACATCAGCAGAAAAGTCGGCAAAGTCTTAAACGACGTTGAAACCGGTGATCGTACGAAGAGACAGGTGTTGAAGGGCAACTCCAGTACTAACCTAATGTGGAAGGACGGCGTTTACTACACATTCAACATATCAGGTTGGTTCTAATAGAAATTCATTGTCGACTTTGTGCTTCCAATTTCCACTTTTCATTGCAGAATGAAACCAGCTACTAATAATTTACTGTTTTGCTGATGAGTGCATACGATGTTCATACTGCAATGCTTATTTCACTATAAAATATTTCTCGGGTTATCTTTTTGGGTATCACTCTTTTCAAGACTTGGAAAGTTTCATTTGGGTGCAATCTGATTAGCTAAATGCCTCCATAACGCCAAAAAAAGAAAACCACATTACCTGAATTTCAATCGCACCGGAAATAAAGCTGCTTCTTCTCATCACCATTTTCCATAAATTTTCACTGAGTATTCCATGTGGAGAGCGACCATTACAGAACTCACATGAATAGATAATGAGACCCTCTCACGTTAAAATATCAACTTGAGGTAAACTGTAGAATCTAGCGTGTCGATGAGGCACTCCTACCTATGGTTCATTCTAGGATTAGAGAAATTTATCCGAAATTCTTCGAGCGTTTTACGTACCCAAGTTTTCGAATACCTTGCCAGAATGGCCACTTCTACCTAAAAATCTTCGCTGCTATGTCTCTATTTTCCATGTGCGCTTAGTGAAGTATTTTATTCTAACTTTACTAGCCAATGTATTCGTCCTTGTGCGGTTTACAAGAGATTATGTACAAAAGTACCCGAACACATGGAATCACCGCCACTACCGTCAAAGGATATTATGCAGTTTCGCGTTGTGCGCAACCTGTCATATAGGCGGTTACGAACTAGCTTACGTCCATGAGTGTACTATTGTATTTCAATTACTGCCACCGATTCCTCTTGATCAGCCCTTTTTAGCAACGTTTTATAGTAGTGTTCGTTTCGCTGGAAATGGGGGCAGAAAAACGCGCCCTTATTCTCGGTAAACATGGTTAGGAGACGTGGATCATGCACTAAACTTATCTTAAGGAGCTACAGTTTTGTATCCATTGAAAATGGCAACTTTTCGCGGAAATTTCAAGGATCCTTCCTTCTGCTCTTCTCCTAATCAAACACAGGTGGATATTCGGAACATCTTTCATACAAGTGCTTTTTTGTGTTAAAATGTGGGAGAAAGGATAATGAGCCAAACTGTTCACGTTTCTAGGCTTTCATTACTATTTGGTAATGTGCTCCCAATAGTTTACCGCCTCATCGTGGCTGGCAGGTGTCCCCTAGGGGTCGGACTGCGATGTATAAAGAGGATTTATTCTCCAAACAGGGTCTCAAAAGCTGAGGAGCAGCCCGACATCTCCATCAAAAAGCGCAGCTAGGAGTAAACTAATACCAGTATCCTCCACTGTCTTGGTATGGAACTAGTAGCATGGTGGTAAATCTTTCTCTGATCCACAAGGGCTGCGACTTCCTGTGATGGTGAAGACCTGGAGCAGGCTTTGGCCAGGCTGACCTCAGGATTCCAGGGAACCACAATGGCTTGACCAGCAAATCTCGGAAAAGTGGAGGCTATGCTGCGGCCCGCGCAATCAATGAAGACGGGCCATTCAGGTATCGAGTATCAAATATGATGGCAGTGTATTACTTAGCACAACAGGGAGCAGACTAGTTGATTTGAACGGTTCCTTTCTATGTCTGTGCACTCAGAGTTGAATGCTCGTCTTCGAATTTATTACGGCGAGGAATTTTCACTTCCACCTCAAACTTTGATAATTAGAGTTCTGTATATGCACCACAATGATACGGCAATAACGATTTAATTAATTTAATAGGCAAAGGTGAGAAGTGGAGAATACAAATATAATGAGAGCATGAGAACTACAACTTAATACCTTATTCAAAAAAGAG
Source organism: Angiostrongylus costaricensis (assembly GCA_900624975.1). NCBI lineage: Eukaryota > Metazoa > Nematoda > Chromadorea > Rhabditida > Metastrongylidae > Angiostrongylus > Angiostrongylus costaricensis. Next base: position 271,755 of record UYYA01003866.1, read on the forward strand.
TATACCTATTATAGAAAATTTGGCGAGAAGGGACGCGTGTGGCACATTGATCGGAGGTGCCCTGCTGCACACACATGAAATTGATCCTGCACCTCTGGCTCACCAAGCATTCCATCCCTCCGGGTTCGGAAAACTGGTATCAGACTTGTCTAGGAGGATTGCAGCACTGGCTCGATTTATCGGCAGGCCATCGCGAGTCATTGTAAAGGCCAAGTATGCATTCAATCACCTCCAACGGTGCTTGGTGAAATCGAATGCATGGCGCACCCTCAAGGAGAGATAAACCCGACAGCTTTATCCTTTATATGTTCTGGTAGGAGAAATCCATAGATATATCGACCATTTATGTCGAAATTTATAGAAATACGGTTTATTGAGTTTTCCTGAATAATCACAGTGATCTTGGCAGAACGATATACGATGAATTAAGAAATGGTGTCATAAGAAAGAATGTAGTAAAAGTTTAACTTTTAATTTGTTAAGTTGCCATTTTTCTAAACAGACGATACGAAGTGATCACTACCAAACCTTTCTCAGGATAACAAAGGTTTCGGCGAATTTCACTTTCTTTACAACCATTTCCTCCTCACCCTGCTATCCAGGAAATCTGTCGATTCTTTTCAACTTCTCTACTAGAATCCTTTCATGCGTTCAGTCTAAATGTTGAACATTCAGACCACGTCGTACAAAAGGTGTTCAGGATGGGCGTAAAGGTGTGGAGTGAAAGCACCTGCATCGACTTTATAGAAGACAAAAATGGTTCGTTGTGGGTACATCAATAATTGAACCGCTTTTTCACCTCGACTAGTTACAACCAAGGACAAGGTGGTTGTGGTCAATGAAAACGGAAGCTGGTCAAGCACTGGACGACTCGGCAGAGATCAATTTCTTTCTCTTGGTGATCGCCCGACGGTGATTCGACTTATTACCGATTCAAATTGAAGGCTCTTAAAATAACAACTGACTAGTTGACTTTCTTTCCATGTTTTCTAGTTAGGTTCTCATTTCTCGCCAAAAGCAAGATAAATGCTTCAGGTAGGTTTTCTTCGTATTTTTGTTGAGCAAGCGCGAGGTGTTACTATTCTTTGTTCACGATTAAGCTGACGTTTCGGCAGATTTCGCCTTCCTCAGAGCCTGGAAAGGTCAAGTTGACAGCAATCCACCCGGCCAGACGCCTCCATAACCAAACAAAGAAACTCTAAAGCAAGATTTCAATCACGTTGAACATTATGAACATTGAACATTACATTATGCTTCCATGTGATTTCTGTGCGGTTGGTCTCTACGTGACGTACTTAGTGGAAACCTCATAGAAAGCGGTGAGTGTGCAAAGCTGTGTTCAACGTGATTGAAATCTTGGTTTAGAGTTTCTTTGTTTGGTTATGGAGGCGTCTGGCCGAGTGGATTGCTATCAACTTGACCTTTCCAGGCTCTGTGGAAGGCAAAATCTGCCGAAACGTCAGCTTTATCGTGAACAAAGAATAGTAACACCTCGCGTTTGCTCAACAAAAATACGAAGAAAATCACTTGATCAATGCCGTGGTTAATAGAAAGTCGGTCATGGCAGTTGCTTCAGGTAGGTTCAGCAGTGCATGAGATTGGCCATGTTCTTGGACTCCTCCACACAATGTCGCGATATGATCGTGACGAATACATTACGATCGTCGAAGGAAACGTGGACGTATGCTGTTGTGAGAAAATTAATAAAGAACTTCCTTGAAAAAGCAGTGCTATTGCTTTAGCCAAATCACATCGGTGAATTCGCAAAAGTGAGCAGTAACTACACCGAAACCTACGGACTCAGCTACGACTACGGCAGTGTCATGCACTACGGAGAACTAAGGTTTGCATTTTCTTCTCCTCTTCTTTACGATCGTTGCCTTACTTGTAAGCGGTGTTGTATTTTTCAGTGGTTCAATCAACCAGCTGCCCACCATGATTGCAAGAAATCCGTTTCATCAAAAAACGATGGGATCGGAATTGATTTCTTTTTCTGATATCTTCACAATCAACGAACATTACGGATGTAATGGTTAGACTAACTTCAGCACATTACTCCTTAAAGTCAAATTTTCGTGGCTACCGCGTAGCACGACACTCATTTCGTTTCGGTTGTAGTCTTAGACAAGTTTGCCGCGATAAAAACACAGCAAAAAATGAATAATTTTAGTCTTTAGACAGTAGAATATAATTTTTCATCGAAAAGATGACATGTGACAGATAGCACAGTGGTAGTGATGTCTGTCGTCACGTGCATGGTGGCGGTTCGATTCCTCCCCGGGCCAACCAACCTTCTCATCCCTCCGGGGTCGGTGAATTGGTATAGGACTTGTCTGGGAAGAGATCACTCTCCGCAATCCAGTGGGGAACCCTCCAGCTTGGCTATGCAAAAACTCGAGGGAGAAATGCTTGACCAGCACTTTACGACATTCAAGATGAAATGAAAATCCTCAAGCAGGAATCCAAGCCACACTTAAAAGTTGGAGATCTTGGTGGACAATAGAGGCGAGGGAACTCATTGAATGTGAGAAGTGCTAGGATCCTCACAGCAGTAGACGTGATGACAGATCGTATAAAATAAAATGACATAAAATAAAATAAAATAAAATAAGAAGGCTTGGTGGGCTAAGAACGTCACACTGCATTGAAGAGGCTTTGCTTTTTCCATCTAGGGAGGCGTGTTAAGACTAAGTATATTTCACTAAAGTTCGCCGTCAAAGCAGAGCTCTTCAAGCATTTCGAAGTACTCGCGAACTTATGTTGGTATGGACTTTGGTTTTTTTATATGCATGTATTCTATAAGATAATCATTATCCAACATGCTAATTGCAAATAGAAAAAAGTAACTTACTGGAAATAAAAGAAGTTCACATGTTAAGAAGTCATGGGAATACTAGTTTTCGGGTACTCACGATAATTTTCTTGTAGGCAAAGTAATTCAGGAGTTGAATAGCGTGCTTATAGAGGAGACCTTTTTCTCATTGATTTAAGCGTTCTGTTAAAATTTGGAGAAGGACTTAGAAATGGGTGACCCCTTATCGAATGTGGCAGTGAAGACATTTGAAATGTGGATAACATTGTGAAATATTCTGTGCGATCCAGGGGTAAAACCTGAAGAATGTGAACTGGAGAAAAGAAAAAAGTTAGCAGCGAAACCACTTGCGTGTGCTCTAATAGTGAACTTCATTTCTTAATTCAATTCGCGACCGTAATTCAGCGTTGGAGATTTGACTATGGTGAAATGTGCGAGTGTAATATTGTAACCTATAAAACAACCACGGTTTCTAATACTGGGTTACAAGCAGGTGGCGAAATCGTGCACATGATCGTCCTTGAGACGCCTGCATCTTCGTTGAGCCAACTCCACTGTTCTTTTCGTCACTCTATCGTGTTCACCTCTTTATATGACCGGCGCATCGATGTTTTCCGCTCAGTGTGTGTTCATCTGCGTTTAGAAGACTTCAGACTTCGAAAAAGTGTTAATATTGCAAAGATAGGCTGTAACAGTTTCCAGGATCGACTTTCTATTAACCTCGGCATTGGATTATGAATTCCTTGTTTTCTCTCTCAGCAATCGCGAGGTTGTTAAACAGCATACTTTACTTCAATGCAATAAAACACATACAACGCAATCGTAGCTGAAGTTTCGACAGTATCGCCTTCTTCAGAGCCGATTCTACGTGCCTTCCACTGAGGATAGCCGCTGATCGGAGTCGCACATGGTTGACCATTTTTGACATAGTTGAAATATAAGCTCACGTCTTTGTAAGGAAGCAGAGTTCTGGGAGGAATATTACTTGGAAAAGCTGAACGTAGTCTTTCCGGTTTAACAGTTGGCCACTGCCTTTTTTTAGAGGCCCAAACGTGACCCACACTTCTCTCCCTCTTCTGTTTAATGAACATGGAATATGGAACTTTACTTTCTCGTGTCAATCAATTGAGTTCATCACCCACTACAATGCAGCTGCAAACAGGGTTGGCCAGAAAGTGCCGTCTTCTTTTACACCTTTTCACCTTATATCAACGGTAAAAAGCTGAAAAAATAGTTGTGTTCTTGCTAAGCAGTTTTTAGAAATTTCAACTGGAATCCTTGTACAGGCCGGGTCTGCTTTATGATAATTAACGACACAAAAGAATGAGAGCGGTATAATGCTACTGAAATAGAGAAATCTGCACAGGTGATGGGAAACCCATTCTTGAATTGTAACCACTCGACCTTTTTGTGGGTAAAAGAGCATGAAAGATTTATAACAAAGCCTTACAGAAAAACTCGCTGGATGGCTTAACAATGGGGTTTACATACGTCATTTTAGAAACAGCAGTGCTTCCACATCAATGACTTGTCATTTCCTCTAAGAAAAGAGCACTACTGAGATGAGCGGATGAATACGTTTTGTAAGATGTTACAAACGAACATCACTTTTTTTTCTATATTTTTGCATTATTCATCTTCATATTTACTCTACGAATCTCAGCATTTCCTGTATTTCATTTGTTTCCTTGCACCCACTATGCACGACGGTCTGTGAACTTTTCACCTCTGGGCTCGGCTGCAGCTTAGGGACTGTTCTCTTTTTTATGAATGTAGTTGAACGGTAGTCGAATCGGTCCTCTATGGAGTAACGGGGCAAGTGTATTAGACCGATCCTGTGTGGACATTCAAGCCAGGCTAGCCTTGGGACTCTAGAGAACAACGAATAGCTATACTAATAATAAACTGGCCTCGGTACTCTGAGCACTTCCATCTACGACGTCAGGGGTGTGGTTACCGGTGAGATGTGATGAAATCTCGGGATGCATTAGTCTTTGGAATGGATTAAACAAACAAACCTACGTCACGCCGTGAAAACTTTTTTTTGCTCTACACCTATACCACCACGATCTTTTTGAAGGTGCTTTTCATAGCAAAGTCCATGTGATCGACTTACAGGAGAGGAAAAGTTGGGTGATTGACATGCGCCAAATAGATGAGCTTCGTCACTGTAGAAAGAAATCTTAAAAAATCTATCATCCCAGAGCGAAGAAAGGTTTGACTAGGCGATACTATTTCGCTTAAGGTGTTTACTGCAACACTCTAGCGGAAAATAAACTCAATCGATTAGGACGAGGAAGGCAAAAGAATTCAAGGCAAGCTTCTACCAAATCTTCTTTTTAGCGCCAGCATCGTCATGTTTCTGAAAAGCACCAAAGAAGCAGGGACGATGATCAATGAACCGAACGAAGCGTGCAAACCGATCGAACTGCGCGTAAATCAGAAGAGGATTCAGTTCACGAAAATTTCCTGCCGGTAAGGTGAACAGATCAAACTGGATGGCCCTCCATTTACGGAAACCACCTCATACGTATAGGGCAGACGCTTGATGAATATGGGTAAACGACGTAAAGAAGGAATTAACTAGAAGGAAGAAAGCTGAGTGGGCTTATTCGAGCCATTCAAGAATGCTCAAGAAAATAGGGAATTACGGATCCGAAAATCTTCGCTCACTTTTTCGATTCAACAGCCCTAACAGCGCACTGTTATGCAGCAGAAACGTGGACTGATACGCCGGCTACGGCGACCCGCCGCACTTCGCACAGAACGCTTGAATGATGTCTCCTGCAATTTAGGCGACACTCACAACGTCGACCTGAAATGCAGAGCTAAGATTCTCGAATCGAGGTCTGGGGAAATGTGCATCAATGGCCAAGCAAATATGAATATCGTATAGAAAGAAGAAACCATAATAGATGCATTAAACTAACAGTAGAGTTGGCTCCAAAAGAGTTCAAGCGTTTTCTCGAAGAAACACCAAAAGGTGGGTGGATATTTTCGGGGCTTGTATCTGCACATAAGAAAGATTTCCATCAGCATATGGGAAAGATTTTTCTATTACGTAATATGCTTTGCCGATCCCATAATTTTACAAGAAGCCGTGGATTACAATTCCGCGAAGAAGAAGTGAATGGGAAGTATACCAGGCTCGGATTACTCGTAGAGAAGTGACGTCTTCGTATTCAGGCATCCAAGTAAGTAATACAATCAGCCATTAAGCGCTTTCCAAAAAAGCCCGCAGTCAAGTAAAGTTTCTTCATTCGAGTAGTGGTTCACTGAATTCAACTAAGTACGTCTATGAAAACCAATATCGAAAGCACGAACAGCTGTAGATGGTCGACTCGAACCACTGAGGCCCCGAAGATGGCGAAACTACCGAGAAGTCAGCTATTGTGAATTAATAAATGCTGTAATTACAATCTCGCTTCTGTTGGTCAAGAAAGCAATAAAGTATGTTATAATTTAAATGATCTTGAATGCAACTATTAAAATTTCAATAAATGAGATGTCAGGTGTTGTGCATTAGAGCAGAACTCGATAGAACAAGGGGAACTCTAATTTTTCAGCAAAATGCAACAGGTCTACATCCGTAAAGTGTGAAAACGAAGGATTCCCACATCCTCGAAACTGTTCCACATGTATTTGCCCCGGAGGTTATGGAGGTCCTCTATGTGACGTACGGGTAAGAACGAGCGGTATTAATGAACGTAAGCTTCAAACAAAAATTTATTTTGCTTCAGCCACCAGGATGTGGAGAAAACCTTGTGGCAACAAGAGAGAAGCAACTAGTCGACTACGAGCTAGGTTCTTCATCGAGCATCAGAGATCAATTTGATTTTTGCAATTTTATGATTACGGTGAGATTTTTTAAATGAGACCAACAGCGTAAATGCAAAATGCACCTTCGTTAAGGCGCCCGAGGGGAAAAAAATCGAGGTGGACCTCTGGTCACTCTCCCGTGGTTATGACGATGCTGGTTGTCCCAGAGGTGGAGTCGAGGTCAAGGCTGAAAGGGATCGGAAGCTGACGGGCTATCGGTAGTGATCGATATTTGAAATCTTGTTTTTTAACACAAATTCGTTTTTTTTACAGTTTTTGCTCGATAGAGCACAGCGTAGGCCCGGTCGTTTCCAGCTCCAATCGTGTGCCCGTGATCTTATTCAACAGAGTCGGTACAATGAAAGTAATCTTTGCTTATCGTTACATTGATTAATAAAAAAAGACAAAGCACTCAGCGTTGATCAGTCCTTGAGCGATACGCCATGAATTCGACTTCATTAAGCATTGTTTGGAGGAAACTGAATGCATATCCGTCCTTTACAATGACTCATACTAACGATATATCGAATCAGCGTTGCTGTCGTCCCAGACAAATCTAATACCGATTTGCCGACCTCGGAGAGATGAAAGGTTTGGTGGGCCAATTGAGTGGGATCGATCTCATGTGTGTGCAGCAAGACGCCTCCGACCAGTGCGCTATATCGTTACATTAATTAAGAAAAATGCATTATAGCAATACTTTTGGTTACTAAATTATTCTGTTGGTAAAGGTGAATCTGGCTGAAAATTAAGAGCGAAGAAACCATATGAATAGTTCCCGAAGACATCATGGAGTCTCATCATTTTGCATGTGAGGATGTGATCGATCTCTGCATCTTTTGTACATTCACTGGCTATGTCGGTTCGCTAATATCTACTTTTCTTGTTAAAAAGTGCCCTCTTAAAAGAAGAGGCAAAACGTGGATAAGACATATTATTTCTTATTTCACAACCTACTGATAAATTTCAACTTCTAAAATTCCACGAATTCTCTACGGAATCCGAATGAGAACAGCAGTTAGTTAATCGCTCGAGAATTTATAATGGGAAAGGTGAAAGGGCTTTGAATACCTCATACGCGTAACGTGAATTATATGTGTATATGAAAATGAGGTACCGTTGGAAACTTAATGTGTGACGTATTAAGGAAGATATGATTGAATGGAAGAAGCGGATGGAGAAGTGACATTAATTTAGACAGGATAAAAGTAGGTAAACCAATGAAAGAAGGACTCTGCGATTTAGAAACTGTATCATCTATCGCCCGCTCTTCCGCTTAACCAAAACAGACGCTAGTACACCTTCCATTTCTCCTCCTCTTGCACGATAATACCGCCTTCTTGTTGGGCTGTGCTCGCTCTAAGGACTCTCTGATTGCAATTTTTGCTGGGCATGGCTAAAGAATTTCGACCTTCGGGTCGGTGGTGTCTCTTTAATATCCTGGGGAATCCAGCTAAAAAACGACTTTTGTCCATCGGTTGTCGTTTATTCGCACTACTTCTCCGGCCCACCCTATCTTCGACGGCTTGGCCCATAGAAAGAAGCCTTTGATTTCAATGGCTGATGCAGGTCGTAGCTTCGGATCTCCTTCCTCATTTGAGCGAGATGAGATTCTCTTACCATCGTATTTTTGTCCGCGCGCTCCATAATGCTGAGTGATCTTTTATCCTGCTTACCTTCTCAGTCGTGACCAGGTTTCCAACTCATACTTTAAGGCAAAGAGAATCGTGGAGTTAAAAATATGCGCATGGAGTCGTATGTTCTCCACTCTTTTCTCTAAATCCTCGATGATCTTGGAAGCGCCCTAAGCTGCTCGCATCCTCCTCTTTAACTACGGAGCTAGATCGTTCATCATATTGATTTCCGGACGTAGACAGATGTAACTGGAGTATTCGGAGATATTCATTCCGTGGAGCGTGAATGGGGCATACGAAGCCAATCCGTTCATCATGAGTATCGTTTTTGTGAGATTTAGTCGAAGACCAACCTTTCCACAGGCTTTATCAAAGTCGCCAGGCATACGTTCCGCTTGGCTAATGTTTGGTGTTATAAGGACGATGTCATCAGCAAAGCGAAGATGGTGTAACTGTCGAACATCGATTTTCACTCCCATATTATCCCATTTCAATGTTCACATGAAGTTTTGGAGGGTGGCGGTAAATAATTTTGGCGAGATGTATCGCCTTGCCTAATCACCCTCTTGGCGTCGTTGTTGATATCGTTATAAACTAACGATATTATGGCTATGAACCTTTTATTTAGTTCATGGAGAATCTCTGTATGCTTGGTAGGAAAGCTCCGACTGCACAGAGGTGAGTATCTCTGTCCCATTTAAGTCGAATGCTTTTCTTAAACCGATAAAACTGGGAGAGAGCATGTAATGTGACATATAACCATAATTCTTTCTACTTCTGTTCAGCAAACACGAGGTGTTACTTTATTTCTTAATTAACGCAAAGCTGACGTTACGGCGGATTTCGCCTTCCTCAGAGCCTGGAAAGGTCAAGTTGACTACAATCCACACGGCCAAACACCTCCATAACCAAACAGGGAAAATGCTGAACCAAAATTTCAATCACATTGAACACAGAGTCTTTGCACACTCACCGCTTTCTATGAGTCTTCCACTAAATGTGTCGATCGCAGTTTATGGTGTTTTTGGAACTTCGCCTTTTTAATTCAGCAGCTTTCTCTCCTTTCCACGAGAAACAAAATTTTGCACGAAGGAAGCGATGAACTGATTCTGTTTAGGGTTTTGGGACAACAGCGAAATCAGTTAGAAAGCGAAAAGCGAAATCAGCGATTTACAGTGATGTAGTCTATTTCGTTATGGTACTCTCCATTGGGAGACTACCAAGTCCAGCGTTGCGAGTGGTACTTCAAGATTTACGAGTTGCTATCTCGTTCCCCTTTAATCCGTGGGTACCAGTGCAGTGTTTTTCACACGTCATTCGGATCCTTTCTTAGCTTCAAAATTTCCAATGATAATCTTAAAAAATGTGAAAATTGCTCAACAAAAATACGAAGAAAATCACTTGATCAATGCCGAGGTTAATAGAAAGTCGGTCGTGGCAGTTGAAAATGTGAGTTTTCTCTGTAGAACTTTCCCAAGTCCGCGTAGAACGCTTCGTCATTTTAATTGTTATGGTTTGATGTCAGTGCTTAATCGACGAAGGTTGTCAAAGCCGGAATTGATCCACATCTATTCAACGGTAAACGTCCAGCTCGAGTTGTTAGTTGTTCTAAGGGATCGATGTTTTGTGGCAAGTCTGGTTTTCACGAGAACACTGGGGTCCCGGACTACTCTACTGTCGCATCTCCCAAGGAACACTTTTTCTCTGGTGTTATCGACTGCGTTGAATAGGCGGCGTCTTCTGGTCTCAGCCAGTCCGATGGATTCGTACCTTATCCTTATTGTCTGCATGTCAGGTCATGTGTAAAGCCCCAGAATCAAGCGAGCGTGCATTATTGATGCAAATAATCACCTTTGTCTTTAGAAATTTACGCAGTCTAGAATGGGCGTGAAATTTTAGCACCCTACCATACTGTTTCGCCCAACGCTTTCGCATCGAGCTATTTCAGAGTCGAGCGAAGGAAGCTCACCTATTTTACTGTGCTTGTCGTTTGACACCCAGGTGTAGCTAGAAAGGTTCTTAGCATATGGGTTGGGTACAGTCACGGGTAGCTTGCCAGGTTATTCTTCACAGTTTCCTGTATGCTTTCTAGTTCCTTGACTGCAAGATTTTGGCCGAATTGACTCGTAGAACAGAATCCGCGTAAGCGAGAACACACTCAGTCATTCAGGCATGAATACCTCTTCGAAAACACGGATGGTGTGTGTCAAATCGGCGCAGTAGAAACTGGGAGTTCACCCGTTGGAACAACCTGCGTCTTTCAGAATCGTAAACTGGCTTCTTTTCCCGCGAGGAACCCTCTATCCCTGGAGTGGCGCTACGGTGTTCGGATTAACTGGCATAGGATCGCTCTTTAAGTGAAATCCATGGTAGGAGCGAGGTCCGCGATTTAGCACAGATGGCAAAAAAGTGATTTGAGTTTTTGTCGGCGAAAAAGAAAAGTGAAAAGTTGGCAGTGTTTAGTCACGAGGTCGCTCAAATGGGCAACGGTTCGATTTCTTGTGAAATTTTCTTAAATCTCAAGAAAAAACTCGTGAAATTTCTTGCATATAAACTGAATCATAGAGTTGATAGCATTATAAAGAATATATAGAAAATAAGATAGAGAGGAAATGAATACGGTCTTTACAACACCTTGGCGATGTATTCGTGGGTATGGTTCACGTTGCTTACTCTGTTGATCGATATTTATGAAAACAGAAAAGCTAAGCAACAAGTAGATGTGATTCGGAAAATTTGTAACGAAGGAAATGTAGTTGGACAGTGTTCAGGTCACCTGCGATCTTCGGGTCAAGCCGTTCGCGCAGCTTCTTTAGAGTAGCGAAAAATTGGTGCACATCTGCAAAGAGCTCCAATGAATGGACGCATTTTTAAAGGACAAATTAGTTAAAACTTAACACTATTAAGAAATAGTGTTCTTAAACCTATTCCAACGAAAATAAAAGCCAACTTGAATACTAGGTGGATATTTTTATGCAGGGAGTGAATTAGGTTACTGCGTGATTCAGCTTTAATGGAATGAGCTTGCCAAAAGACGGAGACACAAAAAGTACATGAAATCAATGGTTGTGAAAGGAAGCTGTGAGAAGAAATTATGAAGACAGTTTTCAATCACAACTGCAGAAGAAAGTGGTTGAAACAAGGCAAAACAAGGGCTTTGGTTGGCGCAGGGGATAACACGTGACCGCTGGAAAAGGTAACTGTGGATTCGAAGCATCTTCGAGGTTTCGGATTTGGTTCATACCGCGGTAACCCTGTGCCTGCATTTTTGATGATACCTTGCCATGACAAGACAAGAGGCAGTAAATAAAGGTAAAAATATTGTGATTTTCAGCCACTAATTATATATTGCATGCAACTCATTTTCGCTTTGCCTTTTCATTTGGTAAGAGATGAAGGAGATGAATCTTATTCTGATATTGATTATGTTTACCGGCAATATTTCAATCCCATATAAAGGAGGTCAGACAGTAGGTCGTGGAACCAGCGCAAATAGAACATCGATGTTGTAAAATTCTTTGTACTTGCTCATAGTAACTATCTCGAATGCTATAAATATTTTACAAATCGTGTTATGTACTGGTCCGAGATGAGACTGAAAATATGAGACTCGCACGCGCTACCTCTACCGTGCTCAAACAAGACAGCCACTATGAGCGACGATTGCGAGTGAAAGAAACGAATAGCAAATATGCAGGAGTCCGCACAACTGGTGAGGAACGGATCATCAAAGCATCCAACTAAGTAACCATGTTATCAACACGTAAATGAATTTCAATGTTGAACATCGCTTATGTTTGTGAAAAGCGAACGACATTTTTTTTATCACACGACCGATTTTCACGCTTACTGTGCCGGTCCCAAACTTCTCATGTTCGAATCGTTTCCTCACATCCACCATCCACTAAGGTCTTCAAACTTTTCTCGTGCGGTGTCGGCTGACTTCTTGAGGAATGTCGTCTTTTTTCGAACGTTGGTGAATTCTGGTCTAGCCAATTTTCCGTAGTGTCTAAGATCATCCAAGATGGAGTGTTCCCAATTGGACTGCACGAAGTAAAATGTTTTCAGCCAATTTTGGTGACAAATTCTCGACTCCGGAAGAATGACAAGTTTGGTAAGCTCGAGGCGGGTTCGAATCAGTAACGTGCTCGTGACGCGCCGCATTACTACCACTGAACTGCCCGTTAGTGTTAACGATATTACTTTTTTTTCGAACGCTTTCTTTGAAAAAAAAGTCCCTATTCAATTGATCGAAATTGCGTCTTCATAGGTTTGAAATGTTTTCGGCAAATTGGAGATTCTGCATTATATCTTCATGAAGCTGGACGGTTATAGATACCGCGCAGTATGTTTAATGCACCCAATGGCATTTTCCCTCTGTGAATTAACCAAAGTCTTCGTTCTTCCAGCGTCAACAAAGGCTTACTGTACCCAACCGAAGAGACATCGCTCTGAAAAATTTGTGAGCGAAACGCCAGGTGCGCTCCGGCAGGGATCCGAGAAGAAAGAATTCGAAGCCCCTCGCCTACTGACTATTATGTCTTCACGGATCTCGGCAACTTTCTGTGAAAAAAATGCTTCAGATATCAAACGCTGACCGAAACAATCTTTGAGAACCCCATCCCTTTGCTCAAATCAGGAATTTTATTTATATATTCTGAAAAAGTGTTTCTCATTAACAAAAACGTACAAATTATATTGGTTTTTATTCTGCTTAATAAGAATTTTCCAAGCTGATATAAGGTGCTTTAAAAATACAAGTTAGAACCCCACATAGATTTCCGAAAGATCTAATGATCCGACCTGTCTCTGTGCTCATCAAGCCTCCCATTCCTCATTTGTTAGAGAATTGGTGCCAGACTTGTACGACATTGGCCAACTTCTCTCATTCAACATGAAGGCGCTTTTGAAGGTTGTCATAGGACTGTAGGAAGAGTCGTCCCGAACAATACTTAACAGCATTTGTTACCAATTAGGTAAATCATTTCACTGTCGTTTTTCTGGTGAGTCATTTCATTTACTTTTTGCGCATTTATTATCACCATCCTCTTTTTCCACCGCAGCCTTCTACTTACTGTCCGCTCCAGTATCCCCGCCAATTCGTCAAGTGCAAAAAATGGACAAATATTCACACACGCGATTACAGACGATTTAATCCATCCTTTCTTGTTTCGAGACGAGGAGTTCTTTAATGCTTTCCAAGAACTGAACCGAATAAATTAGTGTTTGATGGAAAAACCTGGAGAATGTAAGACTTTTTAAGGAGATGAATTGCTAGTCAGAGAGCTCTGATGTATTCGCTCAGGTTTCCGCGTTGCATCTTCCCTGGTTTCATTGAAAATTTAGTTCGTAGTTTCTTCGGTGAAACCGAAATATCTTGCATGATATCGGTAGATTCACAAAAGAGGTGTAATGGAACAACTAATAAATAACTCTTGCAAACGGGTTAGTGCCTCACCGTAAATGGGATTATCCGGAGTCCTGAAAATAAGTTCGATGTTTCCGTCTGCAGTCCAACTATGAAAGAGCTATCATCACCATTCATTGCAAATGGACTGTAGTCTAAAATCTTTTAAGTGAAAATTGTGAAGCTACGAAAGATCTTGTGAGCGTCGTTTCATTCTGGTGAAACATTTCGTAGAGATGATGTGAGAAGCCGGCTATCATTGGCCTCCATCTGTCGAAATACTGTTTTACGGACTCACATTCATTTAATTGTTTGTTTAAAAAGCACGATATTGCCCGAAAAATTGTAGTACATTCGTAGTTGGGACGAGAAGATAAGCTCAAGAGTGTTTCTGCACGTGCAATAATAATGTATGTAATAAGCGAGCGAAATGGTGTAATAAAATGGTATACCAAGAAAAAATGATACGCCAGTGCTTGGACTTCATCAAATATTTGGCTGGTTGTAAAACTAGAAGCTGCCATAGATAAAGGATAAAAAGGATAAATTGATTAGCCTTGAGGGATGCGCTGTGCTTTCAACATCATTAAGCGTCCTTTGGAGGTGAATAAATGCGTATCTGACCGTTACAATGACTCGCGGTGGCCTACCGATACTTGGGCCAGTGCTGCTATGCTCCCAGAGAAGTCCGACACCGATTTTTAACCTTTATTAGTAGCTTAGGAAAAACTAGTTTTAATTATTTAGCCACGTCACATCAGGCAGTTCGGAAAAGTGAGCAAGTCTTATGCCAATGTCTTTGGACTAAAGTATGATTATGGCAGCACCATGCAGTATGCTGAGACATGGTTTTCACAATGTACTTGAAGTGGGATTTTTTCGCCACGCTTGGAGCATTATCGTTTGCCTTGGTGGTTCTATCAGCAACCGGCCTACAGCGGTGGCAATAGATCCGTTTTATCAAGAAACAATAGGATCCGACTTGATTTCCTTCTCGGATATCTTCATGATCAATAAGCACTACGGATGCGATGGACGGTTTGGAAGAATTCTTTATACTAGAACTCGATAACACATTGAAATTTTTTATTCTTTAGCGAAGGGCAACAAGACCACATCTGCTAAGTGTTAAAACAAGGAATTTCCGCATCCTAGAAATTGCTCTATGTGTATTTGTCCGAGCGGCTACGGTGGTGCTCTGTGTGGTAGACGAGTAAGAAAGAGTGTCAGCTCTGAACATAATTCCACCACGAAATTTTAGTTCGTTTCAGCCATCTGAATATGGAAAAGATCCCATGGCAACAAGTACTAAACAAAAGGTTATAAGTGAACTAGGTTCCGGATCTGGTCTCAGAATATCAGACTTCGGGTTTTGTAATTACATGACACCGGTAAGATTCTCTAAACCGCTGTTGTTTTCGTAACAAATGACACCATATACAACCATGTCAAGGCGCATTAACTTCATTTTATCATTGTTAAATGACAGTTGCGAATTGTGCATTAGTTTAGCATCACCGCCACTACGTCACGCTTTCCATCAGTCCAGTGTATCCTCATCCTCTCGTCAATGTTCATTGTTTATCAATTGGTCTGAGGTGTGCTGTGGGCATCTCACTCTTCTGTTGTTCTAGCCCTCGGCATCTGAGCCACTGTGCGCGCCAGTGCGGGCACCATCGCTCGTATCCCCTTACTTGTCATTGTCATCAAGTTGCTGTTATCACAGCACTAATGTTGTAATAGTATTATTTACAATACTCTTATGCCCTTGTAAGCCTCACTTTAATAGTAGGTACAGCGCACCTCATAGCCTTGAACTTGCCTCATTTGCGTGTCAGTAGTTCTCCGCCGATATCAGTGTTGTATTGATGTTGCATTTACGTATATAAACGGTTTAATTACCGAAGTTTGAGGTATTGCTTTGTGACAACTACGAAAAGTCTCGCGTGGCATTTATCTTACGAAGTCGAGCATTCTGCTAAAAGTTAGTGATTATTCGGTGCCGAGAACTGACTCGAAGCCATTTCTAATGGCTACGAAACTGTAGCTCAGAATAGGTGTAGAGGAAATCGTAGGCCTCCAAACGACAACTCTAGCGATAGAAGGGTCCCGTTTATCCTACCCTTTATCTCAAATGATATAAGTACAGCTATAAAACGCTGCTTAAGAAGGGCGGGCTTAGAGAATTCGGTGAGCGTAGTTGAAATACCACCGAGTAATCTTAAGCGCCAGCTAGTTCGCAACCGCCAATATGACCGTCTATGTGCAACTCAAAATTGGATAATTTGCCAC
Source organism: Angiostrongylus costaricensis (assembly GCA_900624975.1). Lineage (NCBI taxonomy): Eukaryota > Metazoa > Nematoda > Chromadorea > Rhabditida > Metastrongylidae > Angiostrongylus > Angiostrongylus costaricensis. The sequence goes on from UYYA01003866.1 coordinate 287,719, forward strand.
AGTGGTAGAGACGGTGATTGCATGAGCTCGGGTATAGTTTATCTGATCTCCTGTAAGACGTGTGGTGACGAATACATTGGCGAAACGAGTAGACCCCTCTGTGTCTGCATGAAAGAACACCTAGCCGGCAAAAATAGACCAAATACCCCGCTAGGCATGCATAGAACCCAGAGACATAACGGGGACGACTTCGAAGTATGTGTCACGATCCTCGCACGCGAATCAAGAACACAGGCGCGAAAAACTCTCGAGGCACTCTGGATTAATTCCAGAAATCCGAAAATGAACCGCAGGGAAGAATGCCTCATTATCACGCGTGATATAGGGCAGTATATAAAACTGCTTTTCTGATGGGAGGGGCACATTATACTTCTATGTGACTTTTGTGCGGTTGGTCTCTACGTGACATACTTAGTGGAAACCTCATAGAAAGCGGTGAGTGTGCGAAGCTGTGCTCAATGTGATTGAAATCTTGGTTTAGAGTTTCTTTGTTTGGTTATGGAGGCGTCTGGCCGAGTAGATTGCTATCAACTTGACCTTTCCAGGCTCTGAGGAAGGAGAAATAGCCGAAACGTCAGCTTAATCGTGAACAAAGAATAATAACACCTCGCCTTTGTTCAACAAAAATACGAAGAAAATCACTTGATCAATGCCGAGGTTAATAGAAAGTCGGTCGTGGCAGTTCTCCATTGTGTTTCTGTGTCCTATGCGCGTCTAGTGAAGTGCTTGGTTTTAATTTAGATTTACCGACTAGGTGTTCTTTTATGCGGACGCAGAGCAGTCTACCCGTTTCGCGAATGTATTCGCATCCGCAAGTATTACAAGAGATAAGGTATATCGTACCTGAACTCATGCAATCACAGTCGCTACCGATAGGATAAATTATGCAGTCCTTCACTGTACATAGACGAGCATATAGGCGGCAACGAGCTAGCTGGCACACTACAGTGTCCGATGGTATTTCTATCACTCTTACAGAATACTCTTGAACGGCTCCTATTACCCAACGTTTTGTGGCCGCAGTTAGTTCGTTTGAAATAAAGCGCAAGAGGAACGGAGCCTTGTTTTCGCTAGAATTATCATTCTGTGGCATAGTTTTTCCTCTTTGCCTATACCGAGAAGCTACAATTTCGTAACAATTCGAAATGGCTATTTGGCGCACTAGTTTCAAGGATTCTTCCTTCTGCTCTGTACCTGTGCACCAGCTGCGGAAGTTCGAAACATATTTCTTATAAGCGCTCTTTTTGTGCGTGTGGGATGAGAACGAGGCCCCGTTTCTTTTGGCCTTTATGTGGTACGAAAAAAGTGCAGCTATAAAACATTGCTAAATAAGGGCCAGTCCATAGAATTCCGTAAGAGTAATAGAAATACCATCGGACATTCTAGGACGCCGACTTGTTCGCAACCGCCTATGCGACCGTTACAACGAAAAACTGCATTATTCGCCCTAACGGTAGAGACGGTGATTGCATGAGTACAGGTACGGTGAACCAAAGCGCATGGGGACGAATACGTTGGAAAAACGGATAGATCGATTTGCGTCCGCTTCAAAGAACACCTATTCTGTCAATCTAAATTAAAACCAAACTCTCCACTAGGCACCGCATAGGACTCAGAAACATAGCGAAGAAGACTTTGAAGTAGGAGTTATTCTCTCCGCGTAGCAGTTTCCAGAACGACGTGCATTCCCCGAAAACGACGTCAAACATACGAGATATCATGCACTTCATTTCATCTGCTCTTCATCAACGAATAATACGGTCGCACAACCACATATCGACAGTTCCCAAAACCGACATTCTGTTAACCTCGGCAATGATTGATAATTCGACATTTTTCTTCAATAAGCAGACACAAGGTTATTGCTATAGAATTTATTAGGATACAATAGCCGACGCTTCGGCGGTTTCACCTTCTTCAAAGCCTACTATTCTCCTCCAAGGGGAATACACGCACCAAATAGCCACTTCACGGAATAGGCATAGAGGAAAAATCACGCCACAAAGTGATAATTCTAGCGAAATCAAGGCTTCGTTCCTTTTGCCCTTTACTTCAAACGAAATAGTTGCAGCTATAAACGTTGCTTAATAAGGGCCGGTCTAGAAAATTCCGAAGGAGTGATAGGAATACCATCGGACACTCTAAGACGTTAGCTAGTTCGCAACCGCCTATATGACCGTCTATGTATAACGAAAAACTGCATAATTTGCCCTAACGGTAGAGACGGCAATTACATGAGTTCGGGTACACTCTAACTGATCGCTTGTAAAACGTGCGGGGACGAATACGTTGGCGAAACGGGTAGATCGCTCTGCATCCGCATAAAAGAACACCTAGTCGATAAATCTAAATTAAAACCAAGCACTCCATGGGGCGCGCATAGGTTGCAGGAACACAGCGGAGAAGATTTTGAAGTGGAAGTCACTATCCTCACGCACGAATCCAAAACATCAGCGCGTAAAACTCTTGAAGTGTTATGGATAAATTCTAAAAATTCGAAAATGAACCGCACGGAGGAGTGTCTTGTCATCACGCGTGACCTGGCGCCATACCTCAGGCTGATCCAGTGACCTGACACCGGCACAGTTCTCGCCCATGTATTCCCTCTGTGCGGCTGCTATCCACCAACTAACTTAAATACTTACAACAGTTAAACAGTAGGTTTTTAAATAAAGCTGTTTCTTATGCAATTGCAAATTTATTTGTTAAGTTTTATCTGCTGTGGTTGTGGAAGTGCTTGGTTGAGTAGATTGCATGTCAGTTTGATCTCTCCAGGCTCTGATAAAGGCGAAGCCGCCGAAACATCAGCTATTGTGTTTTAATAAATTCTATAATACCAACCTCTTGTCTGCTTATTGAAGAAAACATCGAATTATCAATCAACGCCGAGGTTAATAGAAAGTCGGTCTTGGGACTTCCTTGTATGCTTGGTGGTCCGTCTCCACGAGTTGTACGTACCTCAGCTCATTTGCCTTTCGTTTCTTTCTCTCGTAATCGTCGTTTATAGTGGTGGTTTCATTCGAGCATGATGAACGTGCGAGTCTCATCAAGCGATCTCTGAAATAACTGCAGCTGATTAACTTTGTTTACGAACACGTCCGCCCAGCGTGTAGATGGTCGTCCAAGGAGACGTTTGCATTCTCGCGGGGTTCACTCTACTGTTCCTTTCGTGCATCTGCGAATTTTTTGAAAATTGCGAAATATTCTTGTCGCGAATGAATTATCGACCCACGTTTTTGTAGCATAACAGAGTGCTGGGAAAACCGTAGAATCAAAGAGATGAGCGCAGATTTTCATGTCCTTCAGTTGGTCGGTGGCTTCTTTGAGAGGCCCGAATGCGGCCTAAGCTGCTCTTTTTCTTCTATCTAGTCCCTCCTTCATGTTGTTCTTCATGTTAATCGATTGCTCAGGGTATACGTGCGAATTGGTCTCTGCAATCAGAGAGCAATCCAGTTCGAATTTTTCGCCTTTGCACCATCTGTTCTTCATGAACTTGGTCTTCTAGCGATTTATTCGTAGTTTAGTCTTTCTTCGCTCTTCGTTCTCGTTTATCATCGTCTCTGCTTCACCAATACTCCTTGAGAAGACGATGCCGTCGGCAATATGACGGTTTGATCAGAATATTCTATCAATACGCATGCCTTTATCATCCCAATCGGGTAACCTCATTATCCACTGCAGTGCGGTACTGAACAGCTTTGGCGATATTGTGTCGCACTGCCGGACTCCTTTTTCTATGGGTATGGTAAAAGGTCGATGGAAAAGTTGCATTTTTGTAGTGAAGTTCCGATAACGCTCAGACAGAGTTCTTGCGTGGGAAAAGTCTACTTTTTGGTCGAAGAAAATAGAATAGAATTGGTCGCTGATAGAATTGCATTCGTTTTTACACTGTCAAACCCTTTTTCGTAGTCGACAAAGATTAGAACTAGAGGCAAGTGGTATTCCCGACAAACTTCGATGACACTGGACACGGTTTGGATGTGGTCCATGCAACAAAATCCTTTTCGAAATCTTGCTTGCTCGACTGGTTGCGCCTCATCCAGTGTCCTTGATATACGCGAAAGGATAATTTTCGTGAAGAGCTTTTAGACTTCACTCAAGAAGCACACGGGACGATAGTTACGAAGACCTTCGGTCTTCTTTCTTGGCCAGGATGACCGTGCCCGACGTCCTCCACTACAAATATCTCAGCAGCGTTGTGGTTGGATCTCATCTTCGTTCATCAGGGCCGACAACGAAAAATTATAGTCACACAGGTTCCGGCAAAATTTTTTCACACTGCTTCTTTTTTTGTAGTTTCCAGTAGTTTTTTCTGCTTGTACCAATTTAGATCTTTCTGCAGAGCTCTTTTGCAGCTGGCATTTATTACTAGTCGTATTAAAGGTGTTGCTGTAGAAACCAGCTTCAGTTTTCTTCTTTTTTCGAGAAACTCCACAGTAGTAATGGAGATTAACGGTTTGATCTTCTTGCTTAAGGAACTGAGGCGAATTCAGCACAGCTTTCCAGTCCTTTGGCAAGCAGCTCGTAGTTTTCGGTCGTCTTTTTTTTTCTCTGCCGTTCTCGTTTGGATAGGACTTCGTTCATATGCGGTCGTCCTATACCGCTGCAGTTTTTTCCTTGTGGTTGAACAGATGAATTCTCCAGCTTGCGGCTGAATCGAATCTTCGCGCGGAGAAGGCGGTGATCGTAACCAGTACAGAATGATGGGACTACCGATGTGTCAAGTAGGTACCATCTTCTCCTTGTCAGAATGTTGGTCGATCTCCACATGACTCATGCCGCTAGGAGACTCCCATGTCCAGTGACTGCTTTCTTTCTTGTGGAGAAGCGAGTTTATACGGAAGAGGTGTGCTGCAGACAGGAGTCCACCGAGATGTTTTCTCTTCCCATTTCCTTCTCTTATTCCAAAATTTTGGGCTCCTATTTGCTCTCATTTGCCTTTCTTATTGTAGCGTCGAAATTTCTGAAAACAAGTTTGTTATGAATGTGTCGTTTTCTTGTTCAGCAATCGCGAGGCTTTTAAACAGCATACATTTACTTCCATAAAAACACAATACAATACAACGCTAGCTGACGTTTCGGCAGTATCGCCTTCTTCAGAGCCTGGAAGGGTATACTGATATACAATCTACTAGGCCAAACGCTTCAATAACACTTACACAAAGACGAAAGACTCTTAGGTAATTACATCGTCAACAACTTCTCGAAAAACCCACCGCTTTTTCGTGACTTCCAATGAGGAAGTTTAGAACAGCTGATTATAGTCCCATGTGGTTGACGACTGCACCATCCCACATCAAAAATCGATGCGAACATACGGGATCAAGTCGCGTATGACCTCCGGGCATCCGTCCCTGCTATTCATTGTAGGGTTTTTGGCATTGATCCAAAAAGCCTCTAGAAGTTTTCGCGCCGGTTCTTTTGGACTCCCGTGCAAGGATATGGACTTTTACTTCAAAATCGTCTCCGCTATGCTTTTGTATCCTATGCGTGCCTAGTGGGGTGCTTCGTCTTAGTTTTCGTTTGCCATCTAGGTGTTCTTTTATACGGTTACACAAAGGTCTGCCTGTTTCGCCAATATATTCATCTCCTCAATTGTTACACGAGATCGGGTATATTCGCGTGGGCGCGTCGTTCTCCTTGTAAACTTATCTCGTGGGGTTACTATTTCGTAGCTATTGGAGATGGCTATTTGCCGAGCCAAGTCGCGCGATTCTTCCTTTAGTTCCCTGGTAGTGCACACAGAGNTTGGACTCCCGTGCAAGGATATGGACTTTTACTTCAAAATCGTCTCCGCTATGCTTTTGTATCCTATGCGTGCCTAGTGGGGTGCTTCGTCTTAGTTTTCGTTTGCCATCTAGGTGTTCTTTTATACGGTTACACAAAGGTCTGCCTGTTTCGCCAATATATTCATCTCCTCAATTGTTACACGAGATCGGGTATATTCGCGTGGGCGCGTCGTTCTCCTTGTAAACTTATCTCGTGGGGTTACTATTTCGTAGCTATTGGAGATGGCTATTTGCCGAGCCAAGTCGCGCGATTCTTCCTTTAGTTCCCTGGTAGTGCACACAGAGGTGGCTGTTCGAAACATGCTTTCCACAATCGCCCTCTTTGTGTGTGAAGGGTGGGAAGAAAGGAAATGAACAAGGATGTTCTTGTTACTTGGCTTTCGATACCACTTTGTCAGGTAACCGCTACTTGATAGGTTTATTTGGGCGTCCAAAAACGGAAGCCAGTTTTCTCTCGGTTTCTCCCGGGTGAACTTTATGTACTCGGACTGCTCGTTTAATAATTCGAAGCATTTGTCCATCTCCTCCTGCGTAGAGAAGACGACAAAACAATCATCTACATATCTGCAGTAGAGTAGTGGCCGGAGATCGAGAACAGGGGCTTCTATCTTAGACATAAACACAATGGCCAGGCTTGGTGCCAATCGCTGTCCCATTGCCAACCTCCTCATTTGCGCGATATATTTCCCATACCATCTGAAAATCGAGCAGTTTAGGCACTTCTTTAAGAGAGCCATTATCTGCTGGATGGGCAAGCCATGCATATTTATTCTTCCTTCATGTTCAACAAGAAGTTCGAAGATGGCTTGCTTTGCGGAGTCATTCGATACGTTGGTGTACAGTGCGGTAACGTCGAAAGACTCCATCACGCACGCGTTATTGGGAGACGCGTTACGTAGACGTTCTAGGAACATTTGGGTGTTTGTGAGGTGAGCTGGAATGTGGTTAAGCAACTGGGTAAATATCAGGCTTAAAAACCAGGTTATTCTATCCGTTGGCCCGTCTACACAGCTGATGATCGGTCTAACCTTAAATGGTGACGGATTGGTTGACGCATGATAATCAGCTGATACCAACTTATGTATTTTAATAAGTATGTATAGGACGGGATATGTTTCGGTTGCGGTTGTTTCTTGAAGCTGAGACATGTGAATTACCCAAAAGATTTTCGAATTTTCGTTGTAAGGTTATTTTGGATTTAGATCTAATAAAATCGCATATCAATATTGACCCACCAACTATCCTCCTCCAAAGGCGATCCTCCAAATACAAAGCACAAAAATGTTCCTTCGTTGCACACTTCTTCATTCTGGCAAACATCTCGTTCAACTTGCTTCGTAGTGCAGCTCGAAGTAGTTCCATTTCAATACCTCGTACTTGTTAGCTGTGCTCTGATTGACTGCATATATCGTGAAGTCGCTTTCGTTTTATAAACTTCGGCACGACTTAATGTTGAAAACAGCGGCGGAGAAAGTTGATTTGCTGTCTAGCTGAGACAATCTTTTGTCTTAGTGGCAACAGTGACATCTTCTGTCTTGACAACAATATAGAGAACATTCTTCACGAATATTGGAATGTTCTCTATGTAAAACATTTCAAATACTACCACAACGTTGCTGAGATATTTGCAAAACTCTGGACCGCAGGTGTCTATGGTGGGGAACGAACGCGCTATTATCCTTTCCGGGGAGTAACGCGTTCA